>CCAG010006201.1:0-89182 GCA_001077435.1 Glossina morsitans morsitans
ATCTTTGAGCAGCCCGCACGCATTTTTTAACCTCGAATTCTTAATCAGTCAAAGAATCCTTATAATAAATTTCAGCATCCCATCTTCATTTTCGCGTTAAGTCGATCCATTTGGGTACAGTTAGGTATCTATCGTTTGCATCTCGTAAACGAAAACATATAAAGAGAAATGGATTTTAGGAATTTTCATAAAAATAAAAGTCACTAAAAAGTTTTAAAATCTTACATCCCTTATATCCATCCGCCTTTGTTGAAACTCAAAAGTTTAAAAAATTTACCCATTCGGTAGTTCTAGTGCCAACTGGTATAAAAAACAAGGAAAATCAGTACACTTGCGACCTATAGGTTGAAAGCAATCAGCAAGCAGGTTAATTCAGATATTGATTTCGAATCGATCGGCGTAATACAAAGTGAGTCTACCTCGACTACTTTTGCGTGTTGCATACATCCGAGCAACTTAATATACCCTCCTTCTAGTACAAGTGATGTAAAGTATAATAATTTTTTTGATAAAGAAAACATGTGCACAGAAGTTTCATTCAACGTAAGGCGAACTTTATTTTCATTATATATAAAAATGTAGAGTACTTCGTCATTTCTATTTCTATATCGAACGTGTTCAGGCGACTCTGGTTTAAATTTATACCAAATTTCTCGATTGATATCTGTCTGTCCGTATGTCGTGACTTGAAATGTTGAAATTATCATGTTTTTTTCGTCGGTCCCTTTGAGGTCGCATCGCATTCGTTTCCTAATCTGATCTATGTGCCCATCAATTAAGAGTTTAAGACAAATTTGAATTTTCCACCTGAGCTTCAATGGTATCGAACGGATGGACAGATTGCCAGGTTAAAGGTCCGCATTATTATCTATAAATCTTACACCATCGCCGATGGATTTTGCTTTGGTCACATATCCCCTCAGGCAAAAAACAAAAACTGCTTTGCGTCAATATAAACCGTAAAGTATTTCTTATGACAAACATTAAAATTTTGTACTCATCTAATTTTAATTAATTAATTATTAATTGTTTTAGTGTAAAATCGATATACAGTCGTTACAATACATGTGCAACGAATAAGCCTTTATTTGTATTTTAATTTCCGTAAAATACGATTTGTAATGAAAATAAAATTTGTAAAATGTGTGGTGTTTATCCTTTCCATGCCGTAACGTTATGAAGAAATAGTGACTACGAGAAATTCTGAATGGTTTTGCTTTATTAAATATTTTTATGAATTTCCTCTGTTATATTGCATTTTGAGATAGTTTGCTATTGTCATGTCCTTATTGTCGTTTCTATATTGTTTTTTTAGCGATGGCAATTTGTGATATGCTGACCATAATATTTCCGGCTCCTGGCCTTTGGTATATGTACACGTTTGGCAATCACTACAAACCCTTGTATCCCCCATGGTTATGTTTAACGTATAACATATTTCATGAGGTAAGTAAATGCACAACATTTTAAGAAAGAAATCAAATAGAGAGAGAGACCGGAATGGAAACACAAAATATTTCTGATAATTTTAAGGATAAAAAAATTGTTTTTAATATCGCGATAATGAAAAAGATATATTACTCTTGTCATTTCCTGTAAAACAAAAAAACAATTCTCCCTAGGGACTTCTCAGAGATCAGTGAACAATTCTGAAAGCATTTAAAAAAATCTCATTTCTCCAACCGTCCGTAGTGTACGTCAACATAAGCCTTTTTACGAGAATCGAAATGAAAATTTCAAACATTTGATGTAAAAATATCATTACAAGCGAGATCATAAGCCCTTCGAAATGCTTTTCGCCATATAACTGCAGTTAGCTTCTGAGACAACATGGAGATCCTTAGGTGACAGGGTGTTTTCATAAATAACCAAGTAATCGGCACTTCCGCGTATGGTTTAAAACAAAAGCGCAGCAAAAGTCGACATTCTGGCCTGAGATTACCGCGGCCGTTCTTCCTCACCTCGACCCTCTTCAGAACAGTGTAAATGTGAATATTTTTCCCCCAATTTCTGATAGTCTTACTTTTGAGTCCAACGTACATAAGCACTACTCACACTACACTCCCCAGCTTCCCACTCATCTTACATCGCCGCACTTTTCAGGCATTTAGAACATCTCCCGGCTTGTTGATTATAAAAAATATCATTCATTTACGGATCATATAACACATGCATCTAACTATTATCCCGTATATTAACAGCAGTTCATGACGATAGATAGACAATCTGAAGGGCTCACGCCATTACGCCTATAGATTTATATATAGGCGACTAGCATATGTATATGTATATGTATATATATATGTGTATATATAAGCGACAACTTTACCACTTTTTAAGTCTTACGCAGACAAGGTTTGTGCATTGTTTGTACTGATAATCGGCTGTCGCCTCGCTTGAAGAACCATTGACACAAATTAAACGTTACGCAATGAAGAACCGTATGTAGGCCTAACGCGCAATTTCAGTGAGCTCGGGGGAAAAGTGTTTGCTTAGCATAGAGGTAATTCAAAATTTTTGCTTCTTATAAAAGTTAATAGATTACAAGTCGAAAGGAATTCTTCATCAGTAGAATAAAGGAAAATCATTATAATTATATGATAATATATCGATTTCTCGCTTTCTTTAGTCAACAAACCTAATTTTTGTCTATTCTCTTGCTTCGCTTTATTGTAAGCAGACTAGTAATGCTATGTAAAAATGTGTAGAAGAAAGAGAAAGTGAAATTCAAACTATCGCACTTTGAATACATCACGAAATTTGTCACTGTCAGAGCGTACATATGCAAATTTCTCATATCCATAATCACACTCACATGCACTCACTCACATAGACATTTTTGCGTATGTTGTACATTAAATACATAAAAAAAAAGCAAACAAAAAGCGAAAAAACTATAAACTGAATGCTGACAAATATATAAAAATTTCTCATTTCGATATGAGTTTTGTCATAAAATGTAAAAAATTTAAGCAATTAAATCTGTTATAAAAACTTAAATCGAACGCTTACATGAAATATTCATATTATAAGCAAATTAAAACCAAATTTTCACTTTATTGTTTCACATTGCGAATGCATTTTATGCAAACATATCTTTCTCTACTACACAGCTATGCACCGAAACAATGGAAATCTACAATAAAAACTGTTGGAGCGTATCTTTAATTCGCATCATCGACCTCAACCAAACACATTACACCACAAAAAATCGCTAGATTTTTTATTCGCGGGAGTTATTTCAAACAAAAAATTTCTTTAGCCTTTTTGATCAGTACTTATGCAAAAGTCCAAATCAATAGGTACTACAAGTAATAAACTTGTTGCGAGTTTTTTCGAGTTATAATAGTTTTTCAAATTTTTAAACTTTTCTTTTCTTTTTTTTTTTTTAGAATTTTATCAAGAGTATATATAGGCCAAGTTGAACACTTTATTTCAATTGAATAACTAAAAGTTAAATAAAGAGAAATAAATAAAAACACCATCCTACACTACTTATTCATATAATCATATTTTCAAAATAAGGCGTGGTCCAATTCGAACCATTTCCAATATGTCCTTAGAGCAAAACACGTCAGTATAATAAATTGCATTAAAATATCTCACAAATTGCGGCCTGTAGGTTGAACGAAACCAAGCGCGGACGGACCAACGGACAAACTATCCCTTTTTGAATCGACCCATGTAATAAAAGGTGGGTCTCTTCACAAGTTCTTCACAAGTTGTGTAGGGTGTAAGGTGAGGGTGTAGACACCGAGCGTATGATTCTAAATTACTTATTAATATTAATTAATATCCAATAACTTGATTACTTCGCTAATTTTGTGCACTAGTATGCTATTCCACCATGTCGCTGTCATGTTCAAACGTATTATTTGCTTGCACTCTATGTTGCTTCGGTATGCAAACTTTACGTAAGAGGTTATCAATCCATCCAGAGCACATATAGTGCCGATCAGTGCTGAGCAAGTAAAACAAAAGAATAGATCAGACCTGAGACCTGATATCTCGAATATGCACTGTGCGAAGTCTTCCATTTTGCGGGTACACATCAACACTAAGACAGTTTTTCTCTAATTAGGAAAAAAATTCCATTTATACAAACTTTTGCTATCCCCAGAAGAGAGCTTTAGACAAGCAAAACACAGGGGGAGGGCTCAGACAAACATATTTATGAATCTAGCTCAGCTCCTATTGTGTGTTGCGTAGGTATAATTTAAGAGAGCAAAAGGTCGCTTACACTTTTCATATCACGTTTGATTGAACGTGAATCTGCATCAACTTGCAGCCACATCCCAAATAGGAAATATTTTAAATGAGACAAGAAGGGGTTAATTTTTGGAATACAACTCACAAACCTGATGCATTAGTCTATGCCCACTATCGTTGACGTGTATCGGTGTGCTCTAAAAACGAAACTCAACTTTGTCGGCCCGTATTTTTCTACACCGCAAACGATTCTTCACTGACATGTAATGGTCACGAAAAGACGACATTATGTTCTTACGTCCTTCATCATCGTGAATAATGTTTGCAAACTGACTCTTTAAAAATTATTTCTTGTACATATAATTGCACGGCATTAAACTCTTCATCTCTATCTTCCTCTTCATCCTTATTTCACATTTAGAAACTCGTACTAATAATGGTAAGGTAAAATTTTATGTGTGCACACTGTTCGCCTTTCGTCAATGCTTAGTTTTTATACAATTGATTTTCTTCATCTCGCACTCACTATGATGTATTTTATGCTTCAACCATCTGGTGTTGTCTCAGTTAAGTGAAATGTTGTCCCAGCATAAAAATCACTCATTTGTTTGGTAATTGCCTGAGTGTAAAAAAAAATTGAACTGCGAAAATTAACTAAGGCGTTGTATGAATGTTTTCTATTTCAATTATCAACTCGCCCAACAGACAGATACATAGATATGCAAACAAACGTAAAAAAAAAGAAAAGAAAAACAACATTCAGAAGCCGTACGAACGTACAGCAGAACCAATGATAAACCATGATAAAGAATCGCAGATGAAAGGACGTTTTGTCGAGTTTTCAATACACGCTTTTATATATTGTTAACGCTATGACATAATTTTATATTTTCCATCCCGAAGTGTTGGGGACCTAACCGTACATTTGTAGTTAAAAACACAAACAACTTTCACTAGCTCTTATGTCACCAGCACAATTAATCTAATCTTTGTTTTCTTTCCTTTTTTCTCTCTCTCTCTCTCTCTCTCTCTCTACAGATATTGCCTACTATTTGTCATACAGCATCAATTTGGTTGACGTTGGCTTTGGCTATACAAAGGTATGTAAAAATTTTGTTTGGTATATTTTTTTTATTATCCACAAGAATGTTAAGAGGATAAAGCGTGCTGTTAACAAATGAACCACTAGACCAATTCACAAAACAAATTAAAATATTTTGTGCAATCATTTCCTATACTGCGTTACAGTTTGCATGGAAGACATCTCTTCGGCAGTAAAAATTGTTGGCACATCTTTAGACCCTGCAGCACTTGTCGGGTATATTTGTTTAACAAACAAATCTACTTAAGATACACTTAATTATTTTTTACCTGTGTGTCCGTCTCTCCGTCTGTTTGTCTGATATATATCGAGGGATTTTGTATGTGTGTTGTATGGAAATTGATTGAATTGCCCCATTTCTTTCGACCACTCTCCATATAACGTCTTATTTTGGAAAGGACATTAACTATGTGGGAAAAATTTACGATTTTTTATACTTTTTGATAAAATATTTGAAAATGTATATGGAATACGTCTAGTATCCCCCACCCGCCGACCTCCCCTTACCCGCACCACCTTACTCCCTACTTACTCAAAACAAATGAAAATTTTGTAGAGCGACCAAAATGAACTTTTACGATTTTAATATGAACGTTGGTTCATTATTATTATTATTATTATTATTATTATTATTATTATTATAAATTAAGCCAGAGAATAAATTCTAAAACTAAAGTCTTAAAGCGCTAGCACCTACCGCTTGGAGCTTTATTAAAAACTCTACCTCAATTGAGATTTGAATCCACGACCATTGAATTGCTAGTCGAGACTCTTGCCTACTCGGCCACTCAGACGGATGAATGTTGGTTTAGAATAGCGATTGGATGTAAAAAATTATATTCCCAAATTTGAACCGCGTTGTTGTATGTTTCGCATATCCTCACATGTATATATATATATATAATGGATTTTATATGTAAATCAAAATATTAGCGTAGAGTATTGAATCATCGAACTCGCCCGATCACACCGCTTTAACTTGTTTAAGATTATGTTTGAATTTATGATTAGCCACCATAGGCGATGAAAATAAATTGTGAATTGATCTCAGATTATTGCAGATTTTTTCTATAAACACCAAAGTAAAGTACAATTGTATGATTGGCATGGACATACACCTCACATATGAGTATGTTAAATATATTTAATAGAAGATTAAAACTCTAATGAAATACAGTTTGCAAAAAAATATCCTGCAATTTCTTTTAATCCGTCTTCCGTCCGTATTTATCCGTCTTCATATCTCTACCTATATCTGGCTATAGTTTATATTCAATAATGAATTCATTGCAATCCTTGAAATACCTAGGACTACTCGCATAGGTTCGAGTTAAAATTTAACAATCGAATGTCACTTAGCAGTGGTGAGTAATTGAAAAATTCTCATTCGAATATCCTTCAAATTCCATTGTTTCGCTATTGCGACATTAACGTGATGGAAGATAATTCCTTTTCTACGTCCTCTAAGGTTGTATGCTTTCATATGATAGGTACGTACAGCCAAGTCTCCTGTAATGCGGTCTTTTCGTGCGTATTACCGTTAAAATCCGATTTTGCATACAAGAACAACTCAAATGACCTTGGAAATGAAACAATTTATTTGTGGCTGCACTTATTATTGTTACGTTGCACTTTCATTGTTAACGCTATTCCAAATTGTTGCGCTATTTCCAAAATCGAGTTATCGGGGAATTTCGGTGAAAATGAGCAAAACTAAGAAAGCATCGCTTTCTTTTAATGTGAGATTTCGCCAAGAAGGTGGTGTGCATCATTTACTTTGCATTGATTTTGATTTTCTTATGAAGCGGTCTTCGTAAAGCCTTTGCATATAAAGCAATACAATTTAATCCGATTTATTTAATTCTATGTTTGTCTTAATGCGGTTTCCACAGAAAGCATTTCGTACGTGAAATTATTTCTGAGTTTCTGAATACAGCACGCTTTCCATATAAAGCGATATAAATTATTCACGTTATAATGTACTTGACTGTACTTAAAATTTATCGGGTCGCGGGCGATATATATTCACAATAAACAGTAAGAAGCAAAAAGAACAATAAAGAAAACATTATGTTCAGCTGTGGTCGAAACTTTTACACTCACGACCTTGTCTTTGAAAAACACACACACACACGGCATGGACAAATTCTTCCATTCTTGCGCAAGTGTTAAAAGATCGATCAGCCATAGGTGAATGCTTGCCGCACAAAATCATGCAGACAGAGAGAGAAACGTATAGACGGATAGATGGGCGTGCGTAAATCGATTCAGAATTTGATGCTAACTAAAAATGTATATATGTGCTGAGGTCTCTAACGTTTCCGTTAGGATATAGGCACAGGTTTTGACAAAGTAAATATATCCACATCGTTCGGTGGCGAGTATAAAAAGCTTTCGAAATTTGCAAACTCAATTTTGGAAATATGTTTACTTCAGCTCTAATCTGCAATATCTGTCTCGTATAATTGATTTCATGATTTTAAACTAGTATAGGACTAGTAAGATGGCTAATCATTATATGTATTGCTTTTTAAAACCAAGTTTGTCAACATATGCTTACATACGTTTTTTTGAACTTATTCTGTCGGATGTCATCAGCTATATAAAGATGGCAAACTTTAACGCCTTTTAGAGTGTCAGTAATTGAAAAACAAACGACCGCCTTATTCGACTAAATCGACTTTTCGGGGCAATGTCCGACGCACATTGTAGGACGTTGCAGAGATGTAAGATATTTAGATTAAAATATCCTTCGAAATTTCCTTTTCGGTGACAACCATAAAATTCTGGTGGATTAAGGAAAGCCTTCATGTCATTATTTCTTAATAGGTACCTTAAGAGTCGCTAAGCTTTGGAAATATTAACGTTATATAACGCTAACGTACTAGAAGGTCTGTACAATTTTGCAAAGTAAGGAAAGAAATACACACACAGTTAAACTCGCTTCTGTGCGGTTTTTTATACGCTTTTGATTTGTACGACTTGTTTTGCGCATTTGTTTTTTTTTTTTTATCCGGTGTATACATAGCTATGAGAACAGAGAGAGAGAGAGAGAGAGAGAGAGAGAGAGTTGTTAACTGTTTCCATGCGTAATTTACTTATTTATTTTGTTTTGCAAGTACTACCTCGCTGCGTCGTTAAGCTTTCATATGTTATTTCATAATATTCTCCAGGTGAGAGACTTCTTTAGGCGGTGCCTGTCCACTGCATAAATTAAATTTTATTTAATGTGCTGTGAAAAACCATTCATTGTACATGTGTATGAAATCTTTGAATGTTTTTTCTTTCCAGCAATTTTCTTGCGGTCCCTATGAACTTTAATAACATTTGTTGACTCAGTCGAAAGCAATTGCGTTTCAAAAATTAATTAAAATTTGGCATATGGAATAATATCACTTCAGACAAAGCAACAATGTAACGTGAATTTTGCCAGGAAAAGTTCGCAGTGTTTATGGTAAAAAAGATGTGTAAAAATAAGCAACACATAAATGCTTGGCTCATTTCAAAACTGAAAACTTTCTTGCAGAAGACAGCTCGCATTCTTATCGCATAATCGTCGAAATGCTTTAAAACATTGCGAATAGCCAGCACATTTTATTGGACGACTCAGTTGACAAACTAACTAACCATTGTCTAAGAAACAGTTTTGAATCATTTGTATAAAGTTTGATATAAAAAAAAGCTCGCTGCCGAAGAGAAAGGAAATCAAGTTGTCTTTAAATAAATTAACAACAGGCAATGAAATATGGATGATCAGGGTCATCATATGGGTCATCATAAGTCATATGTCAGAAACTATGAAGTCCAGCTTAATGCTGAGGATTATAATACAAGACTTTGGGTTGGCTTGACTTGGCAGGAACTGAATCGTGGATTGTCGATACAATTAATTCAACACATAGTTTGTCAAAAGCTAATGCTACGAAAGCGGACAACTGAAGTAGGATTGTTAGGAATTGACCAATAGAACACCATTGTCTTCCATCGCAGCCAGACTATGCTAGACTATATAGACACATTTCTAATGAGTTTCCTAAAATTGAGAGAGATTTTTACGTATCCACCGAACATCTGATCCCGTATGATTATCATTTCTTTCGCTGCATGTGAACGTTGTCCGTAAAAGAAATCTGTAAAAATCTCTTAGTTCAGTTTTTTACCCACTAATGGTGGATGTGTCATGGATGGTGAACGCAACATGTTTCAATAGCGGCAATAGTGGCAAGAAGATTTCGATCATTTAAACCATAAGACAAAATGCATTTAAATTTGAATGAAAAACGGGTCGCAACCTTTTCCCTTGACTTGAATAGTGCTAAGGTAGAAGTTTTATGTTAGTAATGATCTGTTGGCTGACAAGTGAAGAAGAGCTTGCAGTATGTAACAAATTTAATTTAAATGCATTTTAATGATTGAACTTTTGTCGTAATTCTACATACGTAGCGAGAGTTTACCAGAATGTAAGGGATGTTATTAGAATTTGTGCAAAAGTTTGGGAATCGAACGTACCAGTGTTAAAAGCGGAGAATTGAACAAAAGGAAAAAAACAATTTATCTAAAAATGTAGTTTTGTTATAAAATTTATTTCTATTAAGATTTTCTATGAAAGTTTGCGATAAAAAAAACGAAAAGTTTTTAAATACTCGATTAATTTGGTTGAATGATGGCGTAGAACAAACAACAACAACAACAGAGCAGAGAAAGTAAACTAAACAAGAACTGATTTAAAACACTTTTTAATTGATGTTTTTTGCCAATTTTTTATTTCTTCTTTTATGCGCTTAGCATACGCGTTGATTATTGCGTTACGATATCAGTAGCCGACGTTATGTTTGTTATGATTATTATGTTTGTTGTGTATGTAATTAAATTGAATCAAATATTTATGAAATGCATAAAATATGTGGAACAACCGCACTGTATAGTTCAAATTCATATAAAGCCTTTGCTTGCATTTTTACAAAATGGAAGCGAAGGCGTAAGATAATCGGTCGCGTTTATTTTATTCTCTATTTCCATAAAATCCATTCAATATAAATTAATATTTATGGCAAGTAATACAATTTGATGTACGAGTATGTGCTCGTGTAAGTGCGCGTGTTTATAAGTGTCAGGGACACGTTGGTGGACACATTCTTTGTAGTTATTTAAGTTAATACGGCCTGTTTGACGGGTTAGTTTCTATCTCTTTAGCTGTTCATTTATGATGATGTGTGTAGTAGACATAAGATTTCTCTGTGTCTGTGTGCTTGTCGTTCGCAATCATCGTTTGAAATTTTTATTGATTCAACAGTTGGGTTCACTTTATGACGGCATTATAAAATGCTAACAACTTTTATTAGTATTTATTGATCATTAAACCCATTCATCGCAATCACGCTTATGTTTTCTTTTCCCTTTATGTTCGTTTCTTTTCAGATACATTTATGTCTGCCATGCTCCTATGGCTCGTACTTGGTGTACAATGCCACGTGTTAAACGCTGCACTTTATATATAACACTAGTCTCGATTTTGCATCAAAGCAGTCGTTTCTTTGATCGAACCTATCTACCGTTAAATATTATATGGAATGGCGAGCCAGTCGAAGTGTGCACCTTCGATTACTCGGATTGGGTGCAATATGTCGGTGTAGATCTTTATTTTACAATTTACTTTTTGTTTCGGGTACTTTTCGTCCATTTGATACCCTGCATATTGTTGGTAACATTTAACATACTACTCTTTGCGGCGATGCGTAAAGCTCAGGAGCGTAGAAAACTTTTATTTAAAGAGAATCGTAAACGTGAATGTAAGAAACTGCGTGAAACAAATTGTACCACATTGATGTTAATTGTGGTAGTAACTGCTTTCTTGGTAGTCGAAATACCTCTCGCTGTGGTTACTGCTATGCATATTGTCGTCAGTCTAAAGAAATTCACTATGGACTATAGCGTGATAAATGTTTTAATAATTTTTACAAATTTTTTTGTGGTCGTCAGCTATCCATTAAATTTTGGTATTTACTGCGGTATGTCCCGGCAATTTCGTGAATGTTTTAAAGAAATCTTCTTAGGCCGTATAGCAGTGAACAAGGATCAGATGTCGAAATATTCAATTGTGAATGGACCCCGCACTTGTACGGCTACCAATGAAACTGTGCTTTAGTAAAAATTGCTGTTGGGGCCGTTACGCAAAAGTTGGCAACATCGTCGTCGCAGACGACGTTCAAGTAGTGCTTGCAGTGCCAGTACAACGGATATTGGTTTTTATGAAACAAATATTGATAAAATGGTAAGCGAGATCGATGCCAAAAGCAAACGTCGCCCTTCGAGTCGTAACAGTGAATACCAACAAGTTGTGGTTATGGATGTAATCAACGAAGACAAGGTAACTATTTAAGTTTAAATTAAGTTTAAAGGCCATATGTATGTTTTGTTAAATTTTTATAAAAACTAATAAATTTTTAAAGATTTTCTACATGCGTATTGAACTTTTTAAGGAGTACAAAGAAATATTTGAAAAAACTTTATTTTTTAACCTAAACAACTAAAATATTGTAAACATTAGTAAAAATAACAATAGAAAAATTATATTGTATTTGAATTTTTGATCGAACTTTTTATATCGATGTGAAATGGAAAGAAAAAAAAAGATCGCAACCACAGCTGGCATGGAATTTTCCATTAAAAGCGTAGTTGAGCGAACTGTTTTAGTTTTTGTTTCTCTTCTTAAATAACTCAAGACTTTCACCGGTTAAATGACTTGTAGTCAGTTCCATCTTGTTGAAAGACCTTACAGCACACACACACACACACACACACACCTAATTTTCTATAATTCGCTTCAAAAGTATTCGACTAACAAAACTTGGCATTCGTCCCCGTAAGAATCGGCCTTGTTCATGGCACAAAAAAGACTTTTACTGAACAAGATCCTTGCGGTGGAAAATAGTCTTTGTGGCTGAGACTATTCTAGCGATCAAAATCATAATCTTCTCTCTTCTCCTTCATACGATTCACGTCCATGACCGAAAATTATGCGGTGCGAGGCATTCGACTTTACTTCTTAAGTTAAGTTAAGTTAATTTTATGTGCAAAATAAATTCGAGTTTATACCAAAAGTTTCATGTACAGCCGCAAAGTTTTCTGTAGACTTTAACCTTCCGATGCCTTATTGGCACTAAAACGTTATGAGGCGCTTTTGTTTACTAAAGGGTTTTCGACAAAAATGTCCTCGATATCAGCAAAGTTCATAGTAAATTTTTGATAATTTGCCAAAATTATTATACGACGGACTTCAATAGAAATACAAAAAAAAAAAAATATGGGGCCACACATAGTTTTATGAAAAAAAAAAAAAAAGAAAACGAAATTTCTACTTCATTCTCACCTTCTCTCTAAACTATTTAAAATTTTTCTTTTATATAAATTTTGTCTTCCCGTCTGATGACAGAGAGGAAAAACAGATACTTATATAGCACTAAAAATGAATAAGAAAAAGAAGAAAGTTCGACCAGATTCCAGTATAAATCTTATACACGAGAGACACCGAGAGACAACAAAACAAATATACCTTTTCGCAGCGTATTGAATACAATATTAAAAATTAAATAAGAGAATAGTACTTAAGGTTTCATTGATTGTTAATTTTAGTGAAATGAAAAACAAAAGAAATGGCATTTTTTCAAAAATTATTATTTTAAGTAACAATAAATATCGTAAATAACTAATGGAAAAAGTTTTCTAATAATAGATGAAATTTTGTAAAGAATTTCTTATTCAATTATTGTAAATTAAGATATCGAAATTCAAAATTCCTATGAGATGTTCTTATACATTATACGTTGATATTGAAAATGTATTGAGATTGCTTAAAGCCAAACACAAATCTACGCACCCAAAAATATTTTGCATAAAATTTAAATTAAATCTTTTGTTTACAATACTCATAAGAAAATTGTTATAAACAAACCAAGTAAAAATACTACAGTAGAGCATCGCCAATCATCAAATAGCCTACGCCATCATAAAGTTCATTATACGACGACTTTTCAAAATAAAGTGTGCTATGGGAAATGGTCGAAAAAGTGGTCCCCGACCTAAAATATTTTCATTAGGCCGAAATACATGGGTGCATAGATTGCACAAGAACACAAGACGGACAGACGGACAGACGGACAGACAAATAGGCAAGCTTGGATCGATTCAAAAATTGAATCGAGTCGACGGGTATAATAAAAGGTGGGTCTATCTCAAGTGCTTTTGGGTGTTGCATGCACCCACACAAACTTAATATGCCCTTGTACCATAAGTGACGTAAGATATTGATATTGATATTGATATTAAATACAAAACGTTCGCTTAAGTACTTCGCAAACATTATTTGGATGCCATTTTCCTAAAATGTATGAATGTTTTAGTATCATATTTGGCAATTGTTTAGTACAATGAAGGCAACAATTTAATTGTAATAGTATGGTTAACAGATGTGTTTTAATCGCAAGACCACTTGATCGAAATCAATAATGAATTGCTCTGAAATTTTCAAACAAAAAACATGTGCCATCAAAAACAAGCATTAGTCATTTAGTGAAATAGTTCGCAATTTAAAAAGTTGAAAATTGTTGTGAAACTTTTGCTAAATAAAACAATTTTATGGGAGATGATGGTATTTCCGTTTTTTTTTTTTTTTTTTTTTTTTTGTTTTATTTTCACTTCAACTTTCATATACAAATTTATTTCATAAAAGTGTACACTACAACGTAAATATAGCGTTAGTATGTTTCAGCTCCCAGGTAATATAATAATTTGCATTTATATTAAACGTAAACCTTTTGTCATATGAATGAGATTGTATACACGTCGAGTTAACATTAATCTCTATTTGATATTTTTTGCAAAAGTAATTTGCATTTATTTAAAGCGAAGATTTCTCATTTACCTAAAATCATATGTAAAATGTGATTCATTATGACATTAATCCGAACCATTTTCTTAGCATTAACTAAGGATCACTTCAATACACTGTGAACTGCAATTTGTTGTCTAAAATATTATAAAACAAGGATATCGTTGAGTGACTTGCACTTGCAAAGTTCATATGTATTGAATCTTTCAATAAGAGACGTCACCTTGCAACTTTTCACGCAAACGTCGTCGTCGACATCCATAACAAAAACAAAAAAAAAAAAAACTAGTCAGTCAATAGTGTTCTGTAACGCAATCTATTCAATGAATGCCATGAAGACTATGTCGCTATGTCGCTGCCAAGGTTATGCCATCAGTTTTTCGCGATGCGTGTGCGTTCGGTTTTTTTTTTTTTTTTGATTCTCTCTGAGAAAGGAAAAGTAATTAATAGCGTGTATTTTATAAACTTATGATACCTTTTTGGTGATGTAATCAAGAAAAGATGGTTGCATTTGACGAGCAACGTAGTATTCTTTTACCAAAAACAATGCTCCAGCTCGTCCATCGTTTAGCGCTATGGGAAGAATCAAAGCGTTAAAGTTCGCATCCTATTTATTACATATAACTTTTTCGAGTTTTTCCCCTAATCGAGCTTGAAAAAATGGCGTGATACCAAAAATATTCATCAAAAATCAAAAAGTATAATTTAGATTTGTTGGCTGTTTGAACACACTTAACGATTTCTATTAAGAACATAACGTATCAAGATAAACGGCGACTGTGTTGCTTTATGAGGTCCTATATATGCAAAACTGCTTTATAAGCTCATGTATAAGGCTTGCTAAACTCTCTGGCCCACCGTTTAATGAAACCTACCTACCGACCTAGTTTTACTTAAAAAGAACTCAATGCGCAGATTAAAACGTAGGCTTTGATCGTTTAGGACCTCTAAATCCTCTAAATCTGCGATTTCCATTCTTAATAATCAATCAAATACTCAGTACTGAATGACTTCCTCCTTGAGAAAGAAAGCTTCTTGCCTTTTTTTAGATTTGATTGATGTAACCAAACTATCTATGTCAGATTGAAAGTGATCCGAATGTGATTTCAAGGCAAAGGAAGAAAACAGTTTAAGATCATCAACATACGTTAAGATGTGACCGGATTTAATCACTTATGGGAGATCATCGATATATAGAATGGATAAAAAGAGCCCCAAGTGGGTGTCTTGAAGGATGCCTGATGTTACGGGAAATCCTTCAGAAGTTATGGAGTTAAACAGAACTCCGAATGATCTGTTATGGCAATAAACGTTTATTCATTTCAATTTTAACAAGTAAGGAAATTGTATTTGGTCCTGACCAAATCTTTTATACCCATCACCGTTATCCTAAAAAGAACAAAACAAGTAAAAGAGCTAAATTTTCATGCTCTATATGGACATTGAAGTGAGCGCTGCTGATTTTGCTATTTTCAAAATCAAAGTTTTTACCGCATAGTCGTGTGGCCGTTGTAGGCGCATCCTTGGAGAAGTTTAAGTCGCAGCTAAATTCTTTTGCAAAATTTGTAGACGATATCTTGTTTCTTGCAAACGAGGGCATGTTTGCCGCAGATAATACATAGTTGGGCAAGCGGACATATGGAGAGACGAATAGCGAGATATGTTTAGATGCATTCCAAATTTGAATTTGGGCAAGAGTTTATATACCTTGTGGGGTTTTCGACGCTTGTTTCCGCGCCTTATAAAAGTATTTAAAAAAATGTAAGTTTGAATAGACTACAAAATTGGATAGGCGTGGTCAATTTTTTTCCATTTTTGTACAGGTGCTATACAATATGCGTTCAAATTTTTGTACATTTATCTGCTAATGACGAAAAAGCCAATGCTTCATTTCTTTTGGAAAAGGGGGGTGTTCTCAGTTTACGTGGTGCTGTAAGCTGCTGTCCTTCCACCGATTTGTCCCCCACTTCAATGCCAGCCTACGTGCAAGAACTTCCAATGCCTCTGCCAAATTGGAAGTCGATTGTTTTAGTTTTGCGGCCACGAGAATGTTTGCAAGAGACATCACACACAGATGGAGAAACGGACATACTTAAATCTGTTTACAATTAGATGCTGATCAAGAATATGTGAACGTTGCAAACGTGTTGTCAAAATGAATATACCCCTCGTCCTTCAGTGACGGGTATAAAATGGAGAAACATTAAATTAATCTAACTTTTTGGACACATTTGTGTATTAAATAACGAAACTATACCCAAAACGCTTTAAGAATATTCCATGAAAGAAAACAAAAATCTATTTTCAACTTTGAACCCATTATAGAATCTATTGAGTCTCTACTAATCGAAGCGGCATTAAATATTATTAAAACATAATATGATTTTGAAGAGCGCTCTCTTTGCAAGGTACGAACTCGTGTTATGCTTTCCATTCATTAAAATCTTGTAATATGTAAGAAAAAAAAAAGGAAAAAAAAAAAAAAACAATGAAAAATAATTTAATTTTTATGTATAAAAATCGTTATCCACTTTATTAAAACAATTGTAAGAAGGATTGATATCATATGATATGGCCTTTACCGCAAACTATTGTAAATATTTTACTTATTTCACCAGGCACACAATCACACAAATTAAGCTGAAATAACTTGACCAAAATCCCTTTTAGAATTTAATAAATACAACATTTTTTAAAGTGATAAACTTATTATAAATTTTATCAAGAAAAACAAAGACAAAATAATTATTTTATATAATTTTATAATTATTAATTAAAATAATTATAAAAATTTATAATCTTGTTAATGTATTAAAATTGAAGAATTTTGAACAGATGTCGGTTTGTACATAGCTATAATAAATTGAATAAAAAAAAAAAAAAACAGAGTAAATCCCTTATTAATCAATTAATTAAAGGAGATCCGATATAAAATTAACTTTTAATACAGCAAATAAAAAAAAAAAAAAAAAACAAAAAGCCAGCAACAATAAAAAAACTTAACGCTGTAATAATAACAATAATGGCATCACCTATAGCGAAAAACAGACATTGTACAGAATATTATGAAATATTTTGCATTTAAATTTTTAAACGAATACGAGCCCCAGCGTTTATCAAATTTAAATGATAATAATTTCATGACGTCAAGAAAAAAAGTATTTATAATAAAGTAAAGTTTGCATAAATCTCTATGATAATCAAAATAAAATGTAAAAAAATGCAAAAATAACAATAATGTTAAAAAAAGGAAAAAACAAGAAAAAAAAAAAAAAAAAACAAAAAAATTATATATTGAATGTTGTGTAATTTTGTATTTGTATGAATATATGCATTGTTTTCTCAATGCAAGTTGTATTCATATTATTAGGTGGTCTGAAAAGTACTTAACATTCTGGAGATGAAAAATTCATCCTAACATACATGACTATATGGAACACTAACTAAGACTATCTCTTCCTTATTAGGCTCAATATTTTTTATGATGATTTATTTTCATACCGTAAACTATTTGTGCGGCACCTGCGTATTAAGTTTTTGGCGGATTTGGTGTAAACAACTTCTTGGAGGACTTGAAATTTATCCACCTGAGACTCATTTTTTGGATCGATTTACGCATATCTGTCCGTGTGTCTATGTAACTTACTGCCCCCAATCTAATCAATCGCAGTCTTCGAGATACTTTGATAAAATTTGGTGCTCTGTCATGCATTTGGTGTCATGTCGCAAGATCGAACCATATTGAGAATGGACAGAAAATGATGGTATATTTTTTTGTTATTTTCGCTATTTTCAAAGATAGTTTTGGGGTGAATATAATGATTGTGCAAAATTTGAATCAGAAGGGACCATATTTACGTCTCTTCGCCCCCCTCTGCCATCGCACCCACCGTCCGGGGAAATATTCCAAAACAAGAGAAACTTTATATGATAAGAGAGTGACATTCTTAATATTTTGGGAGAAAAAAGTCGGCGCAGGAAAGATGATTTCAAAATTTATAATTGCTTGAATTATATTAATTTATTGTCCGGACTTCCTTCTTTACAAAGATTCGCATCACGATATATATTTTCGTATGCCACAACGAAGAAGGCCAAGGTATTATATAAAGCGAAGTGGTGCAGAGTATTTAATAGTCGGCCTAATGTGATTATAAAATCTTGACTACAATTAGTTTAACTTATGTTTGGTTTTTTCATTTTTATACCCTTCACCCAAAGATGATAGCGGGCGCTTATCCGTCTGCTCTTGTGTGTAATGTCTCTTGTGAACATTGTCCTGGCCACAAAAATGAGGCAATCGCCTTCAAATTTTGGAAACATTGGAAATTCTTACACACAGGCTGGCATTGAGAAGGGGGCAAATCGGTGGAAGGACACGTTTACAGCACCACGTAAACTAAGAACACCTCTTTTCCCCAAACAGGAAAAAAAAAAAGAATCGGAGTTTTGCTCATTAGCAGATAATTGTACAAACATTTGAACGCACATTCTGTTGGCGATGGTAGTGGTAGAGAAAGAGGTAGTGTCTGTAGAAAAGTTGAAAAAAATTAACGACGCCTACCCAGTGTAAGAGAATATCAAAATGTAATTTTGTTTTCAATATCTGTGAAAGAAGAAGAAGGTAAGAATCAAGCTTCAAAACCCCCTAGATTATATACATTCTTAGTCAGTTTCAAATTTGAAGTGCACTCAAACATATCTGTCTGCTCGTCTGTCCATGTGTCCAACTGTGTGGCGTCGGTGGTAAACATTCTCCGTTAGCGCCTACAAATTTGCAAAAAAAAAATTTGGAAGTGATCGAAACTTTTCAAAGAGCACGCCTACTACACCCACCTGCCTGTCCAATAGAAACTTTTATTTTGCAAATATTATGACGAATGAAAATTTTGTTCTTTTACGTTTTTCGGTATATTTTAGGTTAACGGTGATGAGTATAAGACATTCGGTTCGGACCGAATATAATTTCTTACTTCTTTTTTTTTGTTTTTTCATTTAATCTTGCCTATGTACGCAGTGCGTATGTAGACGATGCGGTAGAATGCACACAATGCTTGGTTGGTATGCAACCGTAAGAAAAAAAGTTGTGTTTTTCGTATTAATTAGCGAATGCAAATATTAAACAGAATTTATTAAAAACAAGAATATTATGTTCGCTTCAGGATAAATCTTGGGGAGCGGTCACTTTATGCAAATAGTTATATGTGTGCACTGCACAGTAACTTGTTAGTTAAGAATATATATATATATATATATATATATATATCAGTTGCTGTTTAAGATCACCTTTTTTACGAACATTTATGCTTAAAATTGTATATGAAACTTTCAGAGTCTATTGTAATCGGGTTTGTGGACTCATTTTGCCTACACTTAGTCTTACTATTACGGCCATTAAATACAAGGCGGTAGAATGTCAGTTTTGTAGTTCGATTCTTTGGAGCCAAAATCTTAAACAATAGACAATAAGCCATTTAATAGAACAATGGGCATGGCAACATCGATGTGAAATCAAAAACATCTACCCCTTGAACGGTGCTTCATTCTTAACTCTCGTCGCTGCAAGTGCTTGTAGCCATCACCGAGTCTCTCCGAAAATGTTATTTTTTGTATCTATATTTGAATAGGCAAAAAAAAAAAAAAAGAAAAGAACAAACAAATGTTTCCAGGAGAATCTCAAATTTTATTACGTAATAATTATTATGAATTGTCTGTAATTGTTTACATTCTTTTATTTCCGCATTATTTTAACTGAAATTTTTTACAAAACTTTCATGAAAAATATTTCTAGTTGTGTAAATATCAAATAAGTAATTGTATAAACTATTAAATAAAAAGATAACAAAAAAAAAAAAAAAAGAAAAAAAAAGAAGTTTATTTTAACACAAAAATTATATCAAGAATTTTTTATGCATTTTGTTTTTTTTTTTTCTCTTTCAGAAAGAAACATGGAGTAAGTACAAAAAGTAGGAAATAGTATATGGTTTCGATAGAATTTGTGTTCATGGTCACTGCTTCCTTGCAAGCACGTGTTGCTTCTTCCTTTTTGGCTTGGTAAACAAATAATGAAACTCTGCAAAGAGTAAACGTAATATGTTTTTGAAGATTTAGTGGAGTATGGTATGGTATAACAGTGACATTGTGGCTTACATATGAAATTTCCGTCATGTTTAAGCGCTATATATATAGAATATCATATAAACAAGACATAACATGTACCCGCTTATTTAGCATAGAGAAGGCCAAAAACTTAAAGTACTCGACATTAAACAGTAGAAAATAATGAAAATATTGTTACACATAAAGCCATAAGGCGTAGTTCGTTACCTTACAATGAAGTTATTGTTGAGATTACAACATACATACATACATGTTAGGTAATCCGTGAATTTCTTGAAATTTTTCACTATGAAATAAATTAATTTGATTTTTATATAAGCAACAAACATGTTGTTTCGGATCAACTAAGTTTTCCTGCAATCTGATAAATCCTTATATGCTAATCAGGTTCAATCACAACCTTTGCGTAGTCGTTATCAACGGTATTTGGCCTAACAGAGCGCGGTAAACCTTTCACTGATAACTTCCAAAACGAAAGTTCACAAAACAATTTTGGCAAATGCGTTCTACCGCAGCATTAGCTGCTTATACAGAACATATTGCTCTAGGTGCTGCAGCAGCTCTTGTACATGTTTTCAAATAAAAGGTTAAAATATACCTTATATGCTCTTTTCGATCTTCCACGTCTCACTACCATTACACAACCGATCATTTTGAAAGTTTTTCCAAAATAAACATAAGCCTCCTCCTCCTACATAACTATATACACCTTTAATCCTAGATATCTGTTTATTTACCTGAAAAAAAGTATATTTGAGCCGAATCGGGAAAAGCCGTTAGAGCTTTCCGCACTACCTAATATATCCAGTTGCTCTTGTAACTTATCTGTTCAGTTGCTCAACTCGCTGTTAACATCAACGAAAGGTGAGCTCAGACCTTTGGAACGAAACTGAATACTACTTAATTCTGATGTTAAAGACCATCGCTTCATTACATATCCCCATATAATATAACGACGACAGCAGTGAGGTAATTTTGGGTGAATTTCGTAAGTTCGTCGAAAACTTAGAATATCATTTGGTTAAGCATGTTGCCCCCACCTTCCGGCCGAGTTTCACCAATTGTCGTTGGTTGTATTCCCCCATGATATTCTTCATTTGGTTGGAATAAACTATAACACACCATATGCATATGCGATTCCCTCCCCATCAATTTGGATGCCATGAGGTAGACTTAATCTGTATCAAGATTTTTTAGACTTTCAATATTGTAGGATATTCAACATTCGTCGTCCGTAGCAATTCCGCAGCACTATCCTTCAAAATAAAATGAAAAAGTCACGTTTTCCGCAATTGGTGTTTGTTTGCCTGCAAAAGCCGATATCTTCGCTATAAAAAAAAATATTTTTTGCGTTGTGAAACGAATCGGTACTACAACTGACTATTGTTCGTAGATGTCCAAGTTATAAAAAAAAAGAAAAAAAAACACACACACACACACACAAACACACAACTCCAACATTTGCAACCACAAAATGTGTCATCCGCAGCAGCTGTATTGAAACCCGGAAATTTCTTTGCGCACCTAATACAATATATTACCTTTACTATATATGGTATGAAAAGTAGAAAATGAAACAATTAATGCCTAAAGTCAACGAAAGGATTTAACTTTTATAAGCTTTGTAGTTACAATTTAAAAAAAAATAAAAAATAAATAAACAAATGGTTTTGATATGACGTTCTGTCATGTAATCTAGTCATTTTCTTTGAGAATGTACCGGTTACTTCAACTCCAGCTATTGAAATAAACATTCTTGTAAACAAACATAACCACAACAATTTCATATATCATAGTATTGCTGACAAGTATTGCAAATAAAAACTTGAAATATTTATAAACCGAGAAACTTGCTATTAATATATCCATTGTTTATCCTTTCTCTCTCTCTCTCTCTCTCTCTCTCTCTCTCTCTCTCTCTCTCTCTCTCTCCCCCAATGCTTGCCCCTTTCTCTATCCCGGCTCCCTTGCAAAAGATTAAAACATAATTACCTCACTATGAAATAATGTCAGCGTATCACTCATACGCCCTAGAAGCCTTCTCGGAAGAGTATCCCGTAACTGCTGTCAATTAATTGTAAAGTAGCTAACACTTATGCGAACATACTCCCATCCGTTTATAGAACGACACACAAATTAAACACTTAATACATGTCCGTAAACAATGAATCTCAGTTGATCTGCATACCGCAAACATCAATCTGCTACAGAAGCTCTAGCTTAGATTTATTGGTGCATGTAGCGTGCGGTTTTAATTATGTTCACTGCTTGACGTTTTCTATGTACATATGCGTCTCTAGGAGAACTAATATCATTACAATGACGGAGCACTAAATTAAAAATTAACACCCACACATACAAATCAATTAATGCTAAAGCATAAACAAATTGATGCTGAATATGGTCTGTAAGCAGCAGTTCTAATAATATGCAAGAATAAACGCATGAATATAAATGTGTTCGTTTATATATTTATTTATGTGTATGCGTAAAATGATATATTAATTTTTACACACAATGCAATTTGATTAGTTTTGATTGTTAATGCAGTTAGATATATGCAAATGTGCTTAGAAGAAAATTGAAGCAAATATTTTATGAAAAAGTAATAAAAATATAAAAAAAAAAAATCAAATACAAATACACGGACTTAACAATTATAGAAATTTTAAGGTCACATTCTCAAAACAATATCCCAATACATATATTTGCAAGTAAACGCATTTGAAAATCTTGAGTTTTGTTACTTCTGTGTAACATCTGTCCGCACACAAGCAAATTGCGAATAAGTTAAACAATCCGACCCAAAGATTTCACACGAATTTAGAATGCTGAAGTACTGTGCCTAATCAAAATAAGGCGTTATATAAAGAGTGTTCGACAAAGTGGTAAGATACAAACTAACACTCAATAACGTTCGCCGAAACGTTCGACCGAAACCTATCAACGCACTAAATTCCATTGAATAACTTGAAATTGAAGGCTTGCATGTTAACACAAGGAGAAACATGAACAAACATCAGACCGGCAGATATCTAACGGACCGGCGGAACGGCAAGTTCAGCTTTTATTATACCGATCGAGTCAGACTCACTTCCGGCTTCTACCCACGGTGGCCGGGCAGTCTCTCCATCCATTACTGTGTCCATGTTGTATTCTGGTATACAACGTACAGGCCGCAATTTTTGAGACATTTTGAGATATTAATAAAATTTCGTACACCGACGTGTTTCGGCCAAAGGATGCATGATATTCAAAATGATTCGGATCGGACCACTTTTCCAACCGGTTCCCATATGACTTTGTTTTGAAAAGTCTTCTTATGGATAATTGTATTAAGCGAAATAGTGTAGGGAGAGAGAGAGAGAGAGAGAGCAGAGAATTTTAAAAATACAATTTTCTTTACTAACAGCCATTGGTCTCTGTATTTACAAAAACTTTAATCGAATTCCAGTTCGCACTGTTTGATTTTGAATTCAAGTTAGCTATTAAGGCATATGCGCAAATATACAAATTGCTTAGTTAACAATCAATTCTTTCGCAAATCACGTTAATTAACTAAACTCGATTTAAACAGAATTTGATTGCATTCGCTCGCCGCGAAAGTGCACAAATTTTTTCCGAGTTCTTTTACATTTACTTTCATTAATATTTATAAGGAAAAGAACATAAAATTTTAACCGAACAATGTTGGTCATTAAATACCGTACACTATTTTGCCTGCGAGTATCCAAAGTTAAGAATTCAATCAATATTATGAGTTTTATACAATAGTAAAAAATCAAGTCTTTAGAATTACTTTTCCAGAAATTGCTTTTAGGGGATAACCCACAACGTATTCAGTATCGACAATTTCTTTGTCCAATTTGTTTGTGTTCTTCGTCTTCATCTACTTTTGTCATAAGATATCAAAAAGTTATTGCTGTACGAAGTCTTCCCTTTCATGAGAAACTGTCCAAAAATATTACATACATATAATAAAAACTTGATGATATTTTTCATCAAAACTGAAACACACAGTTACCGCATTTTGAGAAAACTTTTTTAATTAAATCAAATGTCTCGTTTTAATCGATAACCTTTTGACATTTTTCTGGTGAAACACTCATGCCATGCCGGCACTATAGAGCTTCTGAAAACGTTGAATCGTTTTCGTTTGAAGTTGCCTTTGCACCCTTAAGAGAATTTTGTACAAGATGAAATGGGTGGTTATCGGACGAGGCAAAGTCCAAAACTATACGAAGGGAACATCAAACCATCAAACCAGCTCAGCTCTTGCAAATTTGGCCGAATCATTTAAAATTTGTATAGAGTAGCGTTGCTATGACGGTAGGAGATGTTTTTCCCACTGATCAATTGTGGATGCTTTACTTCAATTCCGCGCTTTAGTCGCATCACATGCCGAAGTCACTCATACCAATGTGCTTCAAATTTATTTATTTATTTCAATTTTGCTGGTCACAAATAATCACTGCGCAACTAACGCTAACAATGCGAGTTAAATAATAATTGAAAACATTAAGAATAGTAAACAAGTAAGAAAATTAAATTCGGTCGAGACCGAAACTTTTATACCCAGTACTGTCATCCTAAAAAAGACGAAAAAAAAGTAAAATAACAAAGTTTATTTTCACATGGAGTGGGCGCGTCTGGTTTTTTCTATTTTTTAAATAAAAGTTTATACTGGCTATGCATGTGGGTATTGTAGGCGTGCACTTTGAAAAGTTGCGATCACTTCTCCTTTTTTTTGTTTGCAAATTTCTAGGCGATATCTATATTTTCCCTAACGGAAGAATGTTTGCCACACATACCACACAGTTGGCCAGATGAACGGACAGACATGTTTGGGTGCACTCCAAATTTGAAACTGCCTAAGAATGTATATAATTTAGTGGGTTTCTGGAGCTTGGTTCTGCGCGTTATAAAGGTACTGAAGAAAAAAAATTATATGGTGCTTTTAATTTTTTACATTGGGTGGGCGTTTTCAATAGCAAGCTGTGTGCAAGAACTTTCAATATTTCTGCCAAATTTATTCTCGATAGCTTACTTCTTGCGAGCCAGAGAATGAGTACAACAGGTATTACACGCACGGACAGATGGACAGACGGACAAGCGGACAGGCTTAAATCGATTAAAAATTTGAGGCTGATAAAGAATATACCCATTCTGTGGGCTGAAGCTTCCTTGTGGCATTGCAAACATTTTGACAAAACGAATATACCGCTCATCCTTCGGCGGTGGATATAAAAAGAATAAATTACAAATGTTAATATTGATTTTCATGCGTTAATTATAGCAAGCGAATGAAAAAATTAAACAGAATCGAAATTAACAAATGAAAAAATTGAGGATAATATCATTTCAGATACTGGTACTGCAAAGCGGTAGACTGACAATTGGCATTAACAAGTAAGATGAATCAGGCAAATTAAGATTATTATCACATATTGTTATGAAGCTGAATTGCGGTATGTAAATCGCTTCAGAATGACTCACAGATCTACATAGTGGGTTGAATAAGCAGCGAGAAAGGAAGAGAAAATATGTCTCTTATTTATTTTGCAATCAACATCACACACAACATCTCATGTTTTTTCTCTAACATGTGTAGATGAATAGCAAGAGACTTTCACCGTATGCCGCGTACAGCAAACAGGTACGAATACAATTACGATAACTGCAACTTGGTACATAACGTTTAGTAATACCTGTATACAGGTTCCAGAATTCTTTGAGGGATTTAAGGGAAATGGTTAATGGTTCTAACAGGCTTATTCTAAGCAACATCACAGAGATTTCGCAAATCATACCATTGGCACAAGGAAGTATCATACCGCGAATGTGGCCTTTTGGTGTTTTCGTATATAATCACAAAATTTAGAGACTTTAAAAAAATCTCACAAATTTGTGCGAACACTTGAGGATAAAACAAGAGTTTAAAAGGGAAAATTTTTAACCATTAAAAGAAAATCTAGAAAAAAATGTAGAATATGATAGAAGAATAAATATTTAGACTGTGTTTATGTGATTTTGGGGAAAATAAGCAACGAAAGACGAAAAGCGTATATAAAGACGAAACTTTACTTTCAATTTCATTACATTTTTTGTTTTTTTTTTTGTTCACACGAATGATAGACCTATAGCCAGTTTTTGCGATTTCCCAAAATCTAGTTATGACATGTTATGAAGGACTTGGCTCGCGAATCATATCAAGAAGAATTATTTCATTCTTCGCTAAGTTAATCCTCAGTCTCAAAAGCTGTAAAGTACATTTGCACTTTCAAATTCTGATGTACTTCGTCTCGCAGTCATTGATGAACAATGCGCAATAACAAAGACATTTATATATTTCTTTACATACTTATAACATTTTTATCAAAAATTTCATATAAAGGGCATAATAGGAGCAATTAACTGCATTCACGTTGCAATTATATCACCAAGATCTAATGAATAAATGCCTATGGCACGGTGTTATTTATCTCTAGTTTTGTATTTTAAGTGCCCCAAGCGTATTTGCATAATCCCATCCACCTTGTAATCGAATGGAAGCCTCAGAAACCCTACAAAGCATATATATTGTTGGTCATTATCAAATTTTGAACCGATATAAGTACGTCGGTCAGTCCGTGGTCTTTGGTCTACAGTTAGCAGAAATATTGGACATTTTCGCGCGAAGGTTGGTATTGAAAGTAGTTTAAATCGTTCAAAGAACATGCCCGTAGTACAAAGTAACTTAAATCCAAAAGCAAAAAATTTGGAAATTTTGGTTTCTGCTCAAATCTTAAAACAGATTTAACCAAAAAATCTCCATATAATATATATCTTGAGCGATCGTGTAGTGTCGGTCCACCTTTTTATTGAACGAGTTGCAGATTTCTATCTAAATTTTTCGTATTTTAAAAATATCAACAACAGAACGAAAGATGGATAAGGCTAAGCCTCTTCGAAAATAGGCCTTGAATATATAGTGCTAGAGTAAAAAAGAAAAACAGAAACACGTTAACTGTATACTTGTATTGTCGGTGCAAAAATCGTTTAACAAACCTTAAATACGTAAAAATAAGAAAAAGTTCTCTTCAACCTTTTAATAGATAAACACTAACAAGCCTTTAGCAAAACGTCTTGTTAGCAAAACGATGCTATAAAATATCAACTCTTGAATAAGCAAACTAGAGAAATATACTTACATAAATATAAAAACGCTGCTTGTTGCAGAATACGAGCTAAACACGCATATATATAAAACGCTGTGTTAAAAACAAAAATTAATAAACTCTTGTTTAAAAAACACGATGAAAAACATGCTTTTGTTTTTGTACTATTTTCACTGAACATGTTTATGTTGTTATTATTATTGTCGTCATTGTTTTTATTCTAATGGTAGTTGCATAATTTCACACCCCACTTATTGCGTAAGCTGACAGATATATGCTCCTATAAAAATGTATACATATGCGTCTGGCATTTCGCTATGCTCTAAAGGATGAGCTACAATTGTTCTTGTTACAAATCTGAAAGTATATTAGATTTGCAATTTTTCAAAAGAGATTAAATTTAAATAAAAAAAATAACAAAAATATGTATACACTAAAGTCAATTAACAATTAGTTCACTTTAACTGAGAGTTAGTTAGTAAGAAGCACATCTTTTAACAGGCTCTCTCTCTCTCTCTCTTAACTACAAGTTAAGTTATTCGCTTTTCAATAACATATAGTATAATAATTCTCGGTTGGCTACTAGTTCTACAAATAAATTCTCGAAATTTATTAAAAAGAAACTTACTAGAAAGGTTAACCACCGGATTGGCCGCCATCACTATCTACGGTCTTTAGCCATTTATCGGATAGCTTTCGCAAGCCCGGACGAAATAGCCATGTAGCTAATTTCGGATATCTTCAACTTCTAGGAACCGCTGATTTGCTAAATATGATATGTATATACATGTGGTCAAATGACTGGGTCAAGTCTGAACAATACGTAGCAATCGCGAGATGTCCCCCCTCCAAGTTAAAAATCACTTACTGCATCGGTTTCGTTGACGACGGATGGACGTATGCAAATTTTCATCGTTTTCAAGACTACAAACGACTTTCGCAAACGACTTTCTAGCTTAGTGAATTTTCAGGTTAAGCTAACTCACTGATTGCCGCAGTCGCAGTTGCATTTTTCCCCAGATTAAAATAGAATAACACGCAACGCCGCAAATGCTGCTTGTTGACATCCATATCTTTACGATTCGAAATAACTGAAACTTAAATCGTATAAACACCAAAGTCAAAATTTTTGGGAGACTTGAATGAATGTCCCAGGTAGCGACAATCACCATTTCTCATCATTTTTCTTTTCTTATTTTATCATCCGTGTGATTGCTCTGTTTATCAGTCGTTTGCTTCAACTTGCTTTGCCACTTAGTTGTTAACTGGAAAAAATTCCTTACTATAAAATTTAATTATCGATTAGAATACAAGTGAATATCGTGGAATAGGTTTTTGGTTTGAACTGAAAGTTCAGTTTATCTAACTGCCAGTTTAACTTCTTACGAAAACGACATTAAATTATTTCATAAATCAAAAAAAAAAATAAATCCAATAAAAAAGGACAGAGTTGTAAAGAAAAAAAAAAAAAGTTTTCGATATATTTACTATCCGCTACGTTATAACAAAACTTGTAGCAGACATAGGCCGCTCTTAGATTCATAAGTGTGTCTGATTAACAAAAACATGTGGGTTTTATATGATTTTCGTAAGCAACTCTTGTAAAAAACGTTTAGTCTCCCGCAAGGTGGAAAACGGGCAATCATTTGCTTGAAAGTGCTTCGAAGTGCTTAAGAGACTTATTCAAGATAATACTCATAGATAAAGGAATCACGAGCGGTAACAAGCTCGCAAGTCGACTTTGAAATATCGTAATTAATTTTTCTAAAAACTGTTAACTTTTTGATTAACTCATTGTCAACTTTGTCAACTTTAGTCTTAAATGGCAATCACTATGGCGAACGATTTCTCGCAATATTGTGACGTAAATATGTTGGAAAGCTGCGATGGTGTATCTTACTTGATCCATTCTGGGACGGCAACGATGGTTGCAGGCAACCTCAATAATTGACTTTAGACGATCCTCTTTAATTTCATCCGCTAGTGAATTACCCTAAAATTGCCATCAAGCGATTTACGTATCACGTACGTGCGAAAAATTGTTAGAAATCGTACAACGAAAGTGATCATGAGTTAATTTCAACTTTTAAGCGGAGTGAAATTTTTTATCAATCAATTAGATTGAAATAAGTGACGTACATGTTATGCAACTTTTTCTGGCAAGCCATCAAATAGAAACGTCAAACGCATTATCACGCCATCACTATAGTATTACCTCAGTTTTAGCTGAAGCTTTAGATAAAACTTTTCACTTTGATCTGCACGAGTCAGTGCGAGATTTTTCAAGATTCCAATAGTGCACAAGTACAGACACATGTTCATGCTCATTGTACAAAAGACGACGAACGACAATCTCCGAGTCAGTGAACGAATGTGTACAGCATGGGCCAGCTCTACGAATTGTGTTTTAGTAAATGTTGCAAACCGAGTAACAGAGGCAATGTATCTATTTTTTCATATCGTAGATGTAAAAGCAGAAGGCGTTACATAACAATAAAAACAATTTCCCGCTTGTTATGTTCAAATGCAAGGCGCGAAAAAAATCTCATGAATAATTCTAAAATTAAACGTGTTTTCATAGCGTAAAAATAAAACGTACAAATGGAGCAGAACTATAAATATTTATTGCCTAACAAGCACATGGAAAAAAAGGACACGACACACTTTTAAACTTAGTAAATGAATGTTTATAATGGTTTAATGAGATAAATAAAAAAATTAAAAAAAAAAAGAAAGACTCTTCTTCACTTCACTCGAACATCATTACATCTTGAATATTAAATATTGAAATCTTGTTAACTGAATTTTACAAAAGTTTGAAGAATACATAATACAAGCATCGCAAGAACGAACTCAAATATCATCAGATGATTATCATACTTACGTACATAACATATTTAAAATACCTTAACAAATATATATCTGAAAGTATAAACCGTGTTATAGAGCAGATTCCATTCCAGATTCCAGATTCCAGATTCCATTGGCGCCGTTTATTCATGGAATAGGTGAAAGAGGCCGAATTATAGCATTGTTAGTGACAGGGCGCTTATTGCATCGGTACAAGTCGTTTCGATGGCTTCCTGGCCTCTACGTCCATTCAACGATAAACGTATTTTTTCAAGTAGAGTTAAATAAATCAAGCGAATGCGGTGAGTAAATTCCACTTGAACCTGGTATTTTTTAATAGAGCCCTTTTTGCACTTTAGAACGCGCCTTGTATACGCTTTAAAAGAAAACTTACCGTCATATCAAAAATCTAATTGCAGAACTGCTTCATATACAAAGGGCATTTAATAAATTTGAGGGGTAAGATCCCACTCCAGCTATTACATTAGTTTGAATGGAAGGAGAAGAAGAAGGAGAAGTAAGGAAAACCCGAAAAGTTGGACTCATTGCACACTTTTCATTACGTTCGTATGTCAATAAGAGGCAAAAATCCAAACTTGGAATGAAATATTGTCATTACATTCGACGATATGGCAAACGAGATTGATTTCTTGATCCCCCACGATTTCTTGTCGTCAGGAACTAGCATCAGTTTTTAAATCACTTTATCACGTATTGAGAAAACGAATAAAAGACAACAAGACTTCACAACACCCTGAAACGATGACCATCAATAAACGGATTTTTTGACCGATATATTATTTTTATATTATCATCAACTAAACGTACTTACTCTCTTTCAAGAAAAAAAAAAAATGAAAAAGAATTGCAATTCCCAATAACTTTTTCATTACATAATTTGCGTTTCACTTACTTAACTGAAAAACCTCAAAAAATACCAAACATACACCTAATTCTTTTTTACACGATAGATACGTTCCAAAAAAATACGTGTAAAAAATTCGTGTAAAAAGAGAATTAGGTGTAAACAATATTAAAAACTTCTTGTTAGAGTTCACTTAATTGATTTCGTGCTTACACATTTTAATTTATTAAATATTTTATAAAAAATAACTTCTACTTTGAAAAAAGGAAATTAAATCTGAAATTCGTAAATATAAACCGTGTTAAAAAAAATAATTCGTGTAAAAAAGAAAATTTTTTCTTTTGAACTCGTGTTAAATCGAATTCGTGTAAAAAAAATTCGTGTAAAAAGAGAATTGGGTGTATATATATATATACTACCCGTTAACGTAGCAGAGAGGCATTTGCATTCGCAACGTTTGAAGTTCAGACCTTACTTAGAAACTCTAATCTGAAATCGATAACGATAACGATAACGAAAATATTTTCCATTTGGCTTTCATTTTCTTCGTTGGTCGTAGACATTGTCGTAGTTGAAGAAGAGATAAAAAGAATTCATATTTAGGTTAATAGGATCAATGAATATTAAGGAAATTTGTTTGAAATTTAAAACTCATATAGTAAGTAAAACTTAACACAATTATGCTTTTAAGAATTTCAAGAAATGTTTCATAAGTAGTTCCTAAGGATGCTTTTTCAAACTCATTAACCACATCGTTTTTGTTTTTATGCCAAAAAATATTTTAATAAATCACTCTCTTCTTCCTTTTCCAATTACGTTGCGTGCTATCGCACGAGAATTTCAATGTGAATAGTTGAGGTTTGACAAAAGTTTGCCATTAATTTACAAATTTAGCGTCACACAATAGTAGTCAACTTTTAAACCGCAAACACAACAACAACAACAACAACAAAAACGATAAATGCAGTAAAATTCCTCCATAAGTATTTACGGTATTCTACTGAAAATTGCTTCGAGTTTATAAAACAATACTTGAACAAATTATCTGGTGGTGTGTTCTTGTTTCGATTGTTAAAGTGTAACATAAATTTTAAGGAGAAATTATGGTTAACGATAGAATAATGTTTTTAACAAAGAGAGAGAGAGAGAGAGAGAGAGAGAGAGCGTGAAACCGCCAAAGATTTACAATGAAGAGGTTTTCTAAATAAATTATCACATAACCTCAAATAGTTAGCTAAACATTTCTCAATTTAATTATACGCGTAAAATTAATAAACTAATCAAAAAATAATACTAATAATAATAATAAAATAAAATAATAAAAATAAAAACACTAAAATTGAAAAGCAACTGAACTGAAATGAAAAACATACGCGCATTAAGAAATTCTTCCACATCAATAACATTAAACACGATAAAGCATGTTCTGCGCAATATTTCATTTAAAAGAAATATATTTTCTTTTCAAGAAAATTAATATTCTAGAGAGAAAAATGAAAAGCAAAAAGAGCAAAAAAAAAAAAAAAAAATTGATTCAATAAACTACCGGTAATCGTATTCAATTTTCACAGAATATCCGGCTCACATATGAACAGCACTTTGAAAAGTTTTTAAGTTCCTTGCCTGCCTGTCAGTCAATCAAAAGAAGTCGAAATTGTCGCCTCGTTGTGTTCATACTTTTCCATTGATTTGAACGCCAAGAACTTTTCTGCATATATTAGGTAGTCTCATAAATAATGCGGTCCTTTTAAATAACTTTCAAAATTGAAACTAAAAAAAAAGAACAAAAGACGAATCACTGAAGAGAGAAATTCAAATTTCCTTCTTTCCACATTAACATCTTGCAGCAATTAGGATAGGAGTAAACTCTGCAGGAGGTCTTAGCTCTTTTTATATTTAGCCTATGTTATACCCAATGTAAGAAGAAACGCGAGTGAAAACAAATAAAAAAACACTATAGCGATATTAATTACCCCATACGACCCTACAGTTATTCATATAAGGACTTTTAGAAATAAGGTATAGAATATGGGAAGTGGACGGGAAAGTAGTCCGATTCGGAGCATTCTTAATAGTGTTCTTCGTTGGGCCAAAACACATCATTGTACCAAATTTCAGCAAAATATCTCAAACACTGCGAGCTGTAGGTTGAACGCAAAAAATCAAAACAGACAGACAGACAGACAGACATAGAAACTCCGATTAATTTGAGAAAATAATATAGAATCGATCGATATAATGAAAGGTCGGTCTATTTCAACTCCTCCTGAATGTCGCTTATGTGTCCTTGTCCTTTGAGTCCATGTACTATGAATTAAATCGAACTATTCATCCTTTCTTGCTATTGATTTAAATTTATACCAAAACAAATTTGCTCTTTTTACAAAAATCGATGCGCACTAGTATCTCGGCATACCAAATAAAGATAAAATTTTCATGCAATTGAATGGGATTTTTCAAGCTCGCCCCTATAAAAAATTTGCTTTTCGTAGGAACTTGATACTGAGTTCTAATTTTACGCATTTTATAATGAAAATTTATATGCAAATTTACTTCAACTAATTTACTATGCGAAATTAGACCTACATTAATCTATTCTTCCAATGTCCCCTCCATAAGAGATGTAATGAAATGATAAGCATGTCCTTATATGGCCATAAAGCCTAATTTCTAGTTTTTTCCAAGAAAAATAATAATAAATTCTCAAATATTTCGCTTAAGTATTTTTAAGAGCGTTTCTTGGTGAAACACTCGTCACTCGATAATCTTGCTACTGCCAAATTGCCCCGATTTATATCATTAAGACCCAATGCTGAGTAAGACGTCCAATCAATAAATTCGAGCCGAATGTGCGAATGTGTGGATATATAATGAAAAAAAAGCATTCAAGTGAATAGTTCCGGGCAGCTTTCATTGCAGCCAACCATTGCACAGTTATTAGAATAGTATCTAAGCGAATTACACATATCGACAAAGCAATCGACTTAATGTAGATATAGTGGGTAACGTACTTAGCACAACATATTCAAAGAACAAAAAGAATAATCGTTGGTCGAAAGCTTATTATTTACTATCCGAAAATACTCATCAAAACAAATTCTTATAATTCTCAGATATTTTTTGACTATTATCGAGCGTACAGGCGGCGTTGAGTAAATTTTGCAATCAATTTTATGAAACTAAATTTGTTCGTCTAAGCATCGCAACTTTCCTAATGAAAGCTTATTAAGCGGCTGATGATGATGCCGATGGAGTCATGGGCACGGCAAATAATTGCCGAGTTCGAGCTGATCGCATGAAAAAGAAAAAGTACTTTTAGAACAAATTCACATAAGTGGTTTTTCTTTTGCCGCTACGACTATTAATGTAATTAAGAAAACCGCATTATTTGCAGAACGACCTTATGTTCATATGTTTGACATATCATACAATCAACAATATTACGTTGCGTCATCTGCACAAACATCCACAACTGAATTCATATAGATTGTCTAGGAGTAAAATTGTAGTGTAAGGTCGTCAAAGAACCATGACAAGTATGCAACTGAGTTAATTGAGAAAATGAAAACATCAAATTAAATCTATCGTTAACTCTCTTCATAAACAATATGCAGTTCTATTATTTGTTCCATGCTTCTGGCGGTAAGTAAGATTTGCTTCTTGGGCGATATGCGTACTTTGACGGGAATATATGAATAGCGCAATCAGACCTTCGCCAATAAAACCTAAATCAAAGAGAAGGCCAATATGTCTTCGCCATAACTGTGATTTTGTAACTTACATATTCAAAGCAATAGATTCGGAGACGATTCCTATAATAATGCCTTCGAATGTTATTACATTCGAAAGTGTCTTCTGTTTTTATAAAAAAAAAAAAGTGAAATTTCGACTATAATTGCAGGCACAAAAAGGGAGGTGAACCAGTGAAATAGGGGAATGCTGGCAAATACCGATGCCTCGTTTTATATATAGGGAACAACAGGACAATAATAGCTAATAAAAATGTTGTCACTCTACTCAAAAGATTATGCACACTGTATACATAACGTAAGGTTTTTTTTTGTCATATTTATGCAAAAGATTCATTCACATTTCGAACAAGTGCACAGAAATGTTTCAAAAAATCAATTTGTTGGACCGCTTCTATGTAACTATTTCTACGAAAAGTAAACCTTTGCATAGAACAAGATCTAATTTGGTAATATACTATAATGAAAATTGGTTCATTATAGTAATTTCACTTGAAAATTAGTTATACTAAATTTGGACCGCGTAGATATGTTTTGAGAATGCATCCCATTTAAGTGTCCTCGTGAGAACTCAGCCTTTATATGATAAGAGTCTAACGTTTGGTACTTTGAGACGAAAATATGCCAAGAATAAAAATATCTTCGACATGAAAAGTGATTGCATTAAATGTGGACTCCGTCAGTTTACGTTTTGGGCCTTCTCACCAATAAAAGAGCTGCCTGTAAAAACTATGCCTTCACATTTAAACAGGGTTTTTTTTTTTTTTTTTTTGGTATTTTATTCAAAAAATGAGTGAAGAATTTTACTGGACAGACTTCGATACACCGGACCATAGCATTTTCCATAATTCTTTTGTCAGGCACAACCTTGTATATCTTAGCTATGCAATCACTCTTATGACTACTATTCTTCACTAATTGTGACGGACGCACATTAGAAATCCCATGAATCTATAAAATTTAAAAAAAATCGAAAAAAGTGAATATCTCAATAAATTAAAAACAAATTAAAATAAGTGTGCAGTGAAAATGCAATCCATAACTACATACAACATACAAAAAATGGAAATTGAAAGAAGGAATAAAAATCAATTTCAAAGTATTCATCGTTACTTGATAACAAGCGTGAACGTTTATTACGAAATGAATCGAAGATGCTATCGTCGTTACATATGTCAGTCATATATCTAGCACAACTGTCAGGTTTGATTCAAATGAAGAGTTTCGTTCTTTAATAATTGCCAAGCAGCAGTAGAGCAAGTCTTCGACACACATGTAGGCATAAACCGACTGACCTCTAACCACAGTATTTTCTCATTCGCATTTTTTGCTGCTGTATACATAAGTTTCTGTAAGCCACTGTCAAAAATTAGAATTTAAAAAAAAAATTGTTTTGGATTTGTGCTATAATAAAAAATTCGTGTAAAAAAAGTGTTCTCGCTCTCATTGGTGAACCGTATTATATAAAAATCATGTAAGACCGTGTAAAAAAAGGGTTGGGTTTACGTCGCAGACACACATAATAAATTCGCCAAAGCTTTGCAAAAGTATAGATATAGGTATTAGAGATACCGTACCGTACATACAACATTAGAATCCCTAGTTCAATCTGTCTGTCTATCTGTTGGCTAAAATCAACTTAAGACACTTGGAAACTTATCTCAAAAGATCAAATATGATCTTCATTTGTTTTGTATTTTTTTTTTTTTTTATCGCATTAAGTTAACACAAACTAAATCTTTTTACAGTTAGGCCCGGTACAAAAACTTTTTCCAGTAGATTTGTTTAGAGACCTAAACTTGATTTGAAATTATTTTTTCCTAAGATCCAAAAGGTACTCGAAATGAAATTTTATTTATTATAGACTTTTCGATCGCCATAGTTATATAGAGTTTTTATGATATGATAATATTAATTATTATCATTTATTGGAAATAATTATATTTTCAATACAATGACGGATAACGTCGATAAAGGAAAATTTGATTTACATCGATTCGATCGAATCTCTCCTCCGCTTTTCATTCATTTACATTTGCAATAAAAATTAATTTTCTCCCGTCATATGACTTGATTGTCATTTTCTACTTACCGGTTACCGGTTACCGGTTGAAACAGTTATGTAAATGAGATAGATTCATATAATAGTCGTTATGTATTGCCTTTTATCATCTTTCATTAACTATTACTTGTGAGGTGAGGTGAGGTGAGGTGAGATGCGATTCATTGCTTTTTCCGCTTTTTGTTCTTTCCGTGAAAAATTACACTTTTGCGTTTTAAAATAATTGCGAAAACGTTAACGGAATACCGTAGCGATATCTTTCTCATTTTGCCGCCTTGGCAATAAAAAATTTCCTTCAACATTAAATATTCCAAAAATGTATAAAACATTGAGTTGTGTATAAGATGCATATCCTGGCCATCATTCTCTTAAGAAGACAACATAATAAAAGCCAATAAAACCTTATTGGCCTTATCTTAGTATGCACACGTATTTTAATCTGGTTAAAAGAAATTGTGCATCGGCGGATTGAAATTGTGGTGACGATGGCGGTGGCATGCTGTGCGTTATGCTTATGTCTGTGTTTTAAAATGATACGCTGACGTTGATAAATATGCCAAAGGGTGCAATAGCTTAAAAGAACTTTATAGGAAATAATAGCTAGAATAGCAACAACTATAGATTACGTTCTTTCTCTTATTGCATTGCATCGCTCCGAATGTCAGACGAAACAACAAAGGACATATTAATTGCATTCGTTGGGGAGATTTAGGAAAATTCTATCGGTAAATTATCATTGAATTCCCTTACTTCCTTTTCGTATTTATACGCTATACTTGTGCGGCCTTTCATATTTATATGCTCTACTATGGTAGCGGTGCAAGAATATATTTTATATGAGTTTATTTACCCTTCTATTATACTTGAATTGTTTTTTTTTTTTTTTTTTTTTCCTCGAGATGAGAATGATTTTTAATCACAGATACGTCGATGAAATAATTTTTTTTTTTTTCGCTTGAGAAAAATTCCATTGCAGTCTCTGGTGAAATGGTTATGATGTCTGTGAAAATCTTTATGATTTACAATCGACCAGTGCTCGTGATAATACTCAGTCTGAATTTTAGCAAATATCGGGATTTCTTAAGCAATGATGAAATTAAACGCTATATCATAGCGAGTCGGAGAGTCGATTTGAACCGGGTGCAAAGTTGTGTCTCGGCTTTCTTTCAATTTATCTCATTATTTGAGGACAGTTGTCCTAGTCTGACATGAGCACGAAGCAAGGAAGTTAGTTGCATTTGTCATGTCCCAGTTGGAATTCATTAAACTCAAACTAATGTCTTACAACATTAGAGACACTTACAATCCAGTGGACGTTTGCTGAACATGATTTAAATGCATTAGCCAGCCTTTTGCAATAAATGCAAACGAATGAAATCGACAAGGACTAAGTTTTAAAATTATTTTATTTCAATTTCCCACTGCGATTGTATTCAAAGGAAACGGAGGCAAACAATGTATAAACAAACAAATATGATTTTGTCTTTGAAGCTAGCTCGGAGCAGAATTTCGCTTTTTTCTCTTTCGCAAGCAAAATACATTAACCTTTTGTGGAACATAAAACATTTCCCGTCCCTTCGATAGTCTTCTATACCTCGATTTTTGTTGCAAGGATTTATTCAGTGAACACGTAATTTATGAATTAATTTTCACGTATTTTAAATTCTTATTATATTCTTTTCAAACATTTTAAGCAAATCTTATGCGCTTTATAGTCTTCAATAGCTGATATCGGAGGCAACGAAATGCATAGATGTTGCAACATTTTGTTCAAATCTGATTTTAGATGATTCTCAGGGACTTTCCGCGTATCTGTTATCAATAACAGTAGTAACGGTGTTAATTAGTAGCCATTTGACAGCTTGCTCTTTCATTCTCTTTATTTGTGTGGGCGCAGATTGTGTTAATCGTTTCTGGTTATGACGTCGCATTCTTTGAACCAGAAAGCAAAGCAGAAGCCTATGTAATTCTGTGTTTTTAAGTGAGTACGAAAAATGCCCAAACAGCAGGTATCTGCCGTCGGACCAACAATTCCGAAATTTTGCACAACAAGTCTCTTAACATGAACTCCAGCAAGTGGCGTCGATGCTCGCTGCAGTCATAGTCGCAAACCAATCATTCGTTTTCTCCATAACTTATTCAAAATTAGTTTTCTAATACCTAACCCCATGTTTACTTTCATAATAATCTGTTACGTACCTATTTCCTATTGATACGGACATATTTCGAAAATTTTCTTTTTGCGGTTTTGTAGAGATGGCATTTCTGCACAATAATTTTTATGTTGTATAAAAGTTTTGCCCAGACTCGTTTGGTCATGAAAGCGAAACGTTTTTCACAGCACAATTTTCTTAAGATATCTGCATATGTCATGCATATTTCCTGCTTCGCTAGGAATATTTCCGATGTGCATGCTTCATCAACACAATCAATATTAAAGACTTTGCTTGTCATATATGTGTTAATCTGCTTCCCATGGGTATACGACAACAAGCCTCCCTTTACTCACCACTTGCAGACTCTTTGTTACTTCCTCTCCTTAATCCGTAGCCCAATCTAAAAGCATATTATTATCCTGTTACGCTGTCAAATTGTCAACGACGTATCTTCATGGAGAACAATGTTGGCGAAGATCGCAGTTTTTCGGAAAAATTTTCCAAGCTGTCCTGATTAAAATTTCCGGGCAAAATAAAATTTACCTCACCATATACACGAAATATGCCCTCTACCAAATTTATCTTAGATGCTATTGTTATCGGAAAACGATCAACTATTTTCACTCTGAGTTTAGCTTTATACCATAGCGCATATTCACTTAAAAACATAGAGTTGTATACACTTCTGCTGACGGAAAAGCAAGCATACAAATGACTGTTAATTAACAGCATTACTGCTGTTACCGATAACAGATGCACAAAAAGTCCCTAAGAATCTCCTAATCTCAATTTGGAACAAAATATTGGAAGATCTATGTATTTCGTTGTCTCTGCTAATATCCTCTCCTCTTCAACAATATTTTCTGGTTTATTTAATTTAGCCACCGTAGCTACCTCTGCACATTTCCATAGAGTTTAGTTTTCAAAAGGGTATAGAAGCTTTTGTATGTTGAACTGCTCGTCAGGTGTTGCTTGTGGTTAACAAAAAATCAAACTTAAAAATTTGCAATTGAGCATGGAATTGCATTAGCTTTCAATGTTTTTTTAACAATAATTTATTTGTTATTAAACAATAAACATCTGACAAACGGACACTTTTCGACAAATGAATTCACAAATCGACTTCAAAGACTGTACATAATATTTTTAATTGCTTTTTAACTTTTAACTTTTTTAATTATTAAGCCAATTAAAAGTTTATCACACATCCAATCACACAGAAAATCACACATCACATTTTCATTAAATTAATTTCTTTTGGTCTTCAATTCAATTTATTCAAAATTTAGAAAAACTATGTTTTCTATACCAGAAATGAAATAAGTTATACTGTGACGCAAAGTCTAAAGATAACACTTTCAGTTTTATTCCGATAGGATATAGATATTGGTTACGCTTTATCCTAAATAGTATTTGTTATGATGAACATTGCTCCGTAATGGTAATTTGATATAAAAATTAACTGTACAAAATTGGAACGACGTAGGCCTATTTTTCCTGCCATATCTAAGGATTTTGACGAAAATTTTTGTTTTTTAGGGCAGAAAAGGGTAAATTTTAACTTTTTATAATTAAAATTGAGCCATAATAGCAGCTTGATATAAAACGTAACTACGTGAAATTGAGAATATTTGCCACAATTTTTGAACTACTTGGGCACAAACATTCTCACGGAAAGTTAGCAAAGAGGAGTAAGTTTTAATATACACTTCCATAATAGTAAGTTGATATAAAGTAGTAGTAAGTTCATATAAAAGAAGAGTATGATTATAGTGTGTATAGTAAAGGGCTATATTCATTTTGTCAAAACGTTTGCAACCTTCCGAAAAAAGCATCAGAGACACCCCACAAAGTGTATATATATGCATGATGAGCATCACATTCTAAAGCCATTTAAGCATGTTCGTCTCTCTGTGCGTCCGTCAGTCCGTGTAATGGCTGTTGTAAACATTCTTCTGGCCGCAAAAATGTAGCCATCAACTTCGAATTTACCAAAAACATTGGAAGTTTCGCGTACAGAATAGTATTGAAAACAGGGCAAATCAATGGAAGGTCACGCCAACAGCACTACCTAAACTGAGAACGCCTTTGTTTTTCAAAATGAAAAAAAAAATTCGTCGTTTTACTCATTGCTCGTAAATTATAGCCGATAAATGTACAAAAATTTCAATGCATATTCTATGGACGATGCTGTAGTACCTACCGAAAAATAAGAAAAACTTGACCACGCCTACCAAATCTACCAAATTTTAATTTTTTTTCAATATCTTTGTAAGGCGTATATAGTAAGCTTAGAAAACCCCGTAACGTTTATAAATTCTTGGCCAGTTTCAAATTCGAAATGCATCTAAACATGTCCGTCTGTTCGTCCGTTCATCCGTCTGTCTCAGCCACAGATTTAGTAGTATTTATGATAAACATTCTCCCATTAGAGAAAAGATGCAGATGTTGGCTGCAAGTTTGCAAAAGAATTTGTAAGTGACTTAAACTTTTCCAAGGACACGCCTAGAATGCTCACACATGTACGTAGTAAAACCTATGCAAATCTTTATTTCCATGTATTTTGCTTGTTACTCATAAAGTGCAACACATACACCATATAAAAATTGCACTTTTATTCTAAAAATAGAAAAAATGAATCGTGCCAACCCAACATTCTCCTGCTAGCGAAAGTGAAATTTGCAAACTTTTCCTTTGGGAGACACGCCCACAAGATCCACACGCCTATCCGCAAAAACTTGTACTTTGGATATAGAAAAAATCAGCCCCGCCCATTCGATAATATAGAGAATGAAAATTTAGACCTTTTACTATTTACGTCTTTTCTAGGATAACGATGATGGGTATAAAAGATTCGATCACGATCGAATATAATTTTCTTGCTTGTTTATTTTTAATGTGTTCCGCCCGTTTTTCTCTTTTACTATAAAACCGTAAAATTACTCACAGGAACAAGTCGTATAATGTAGCGGTTACGATACCCGGCGTTTACAACACAAATGCACAGATTCGATTCCTGGTGCAGTAGATAAACATGAATTATACTTTAATACTTATGTTGTCCAATGGAAACAAATTAATATCGTACCGCTTGTGATGCAAATGAATACCAGTCTCCCGTGATGATGCATGAATCTCTTTTACATAGATAATTAGATAAGTTATATAGTGTATTATATTTTACATAATATATTATATTAAAATATATTATATATGTTGAACACTTTATTTTCTATAAATTGTAATAGAGTGTAACATAATGCATTAAAGGGTCATGTTCGATAAGGGAACTGCATTTGTCCTTTCAATGAAAAATTAGGGCTTCTTCCGCCGAATGCAATTTCTATGTAGACGAGAAGTGAACTGACTGCGATGCTGTTCACTATTCCAATTTTGTTTTTGATTATCCCCAGGCATCGTTTGTGGCGCATGGTATATATCAGAAGACAGACTCTGATTTTATTATATCAATCAAATCTGAATCATTTTCCAAAATTTTGTCTATTTTTGCCTATCAATCTGTCTAACGTCTATCAGCCGCATTTTGTAAGAACGTTCTTAGCGCAGAGAAGTTTTCATATGGCAGCAAAGTGCACATTTTAACATTTTACGATGACAGTTTGTTCAAAATAGCGATTCGATATCTTAATGCTGTGTACTTAGTTTAGATATTATGGGTCAAGTTATTGAACAAGTCCTATATGCTAATACTTAATGACAAGAATAGGTGAGGATAGAAAAAATATCTTTGACCCGAGAATTAATTCTTGTTAAATGCGGAAATTTATTTTGTATAGGGTTCGTCCTTGCACTAAAAGATATTAGAGCATCAGAGAAAATTACATCCGATACAGACACAAATGGATAAAATTTGTGGAAATGGTTCCGAATCGATCGGTATAACAAAAGTTGAGATGTATTGTAAGTCCTAAATTCGAAAAATTCCCTACCCCAGAAGGGCTATAGGGCATAAAGAAGACTAGTTAACTATTTGTTGTTGGAATGTTAAATAAAAAAAATGCATGTAACTATTAAAAGCAAATAACATTTTGCAATGCTTTACCACTGCGCTGTCCTAAAATAATTATGTAGCAAATAATTAATAAAAATTCCCTGCAAATTCCATGGCAACGAATACTACTGGTGAGCATAGCAGTAGTAGTGGATGAATAAAATAATATGTAAAATAAGCGTTAAAGGAATAACAAAAACAACAAATAGCATAACTTTGTGTTCGTGCTCTGTTTGAAAGACTTTATAAGCAAAGGATATGCTGAAGGCGTAATTGTTAAATTATTACTTTCTTTTAACGCATCAAATAATACAAAACGACGGTGGGGTGCGATGCCGCTCGCTGTTTACGTAGCGGTTTACATTACGCTCAAATGTAATGGAAAATATATTAGCTACCTTTTGTAAATCTAAAGCAAAATAATTAAGCAGAAGATTACATTTTAATAGATGTACTAATCAGTTCACTGTATTGCTTCATAAAATTCGTTCATTTTCCCCGAAATCTTAGATATACGTAGCTTAGGCATTGTACGTTTGTACACTTAACTCAACTTGGCTTTCAGTCTACATCCAAGTGTAAAGAAATGGATATCAGTTACTGCACAACTTTTGTTTTCTTTTTTGGTTTTTAACAGGATTAAACTGAAAAACAAGTAAAAAAACTATGGTGCGCCACGCCCACCATTAAATACCCAACACCACCCTACAGTTGTTCATATAACGACTTTTTAAAATAAGACGTTATATGGGAAGAGCTTAAAAAGTGGTCCGATCGGAACGATTTTCAGTTGAACACAAAAAAACAACACAGACAGACGAATAGACGGACAGGCAAATTTAAATCGATGCAACATGTGATTCTGACTTGATCGATATAATAATAAAAGATGGATCTATTTGAAGTCCTGCATCAACAACGCACAAACTTAATATATATATGTTTGTACCACAAATGGTGTAAGATATAAATATGTAATTGGAGGTACGGAAATGATTACGTTGACTTGGAGTGCAAATGGAGTAAGCTATTGGAACTATGGAACAGTTAGAAAGCGGTTTGCAAGTTCTTATGCAAAAAATTGTAGTCTTGAAAGCAATAAAAATGCGCATAAGTCCGTCCGTCTTTAGCCAAATTAGCCCAAGAAGTGTTCTTCATTCGCGCTGCGAACATATCTCGATTACGACTTATTGCAGTCATATTTAGCGGAATCACCGGTTTTAGACAAGTGAAGATATGCGAAAATTTCTCTTCGAAATTATAAAATATCTGCCGCGAGTTGAACAAACAAGTTTTTTTGAATTATTCTTCATTTTTCCAAAAAAAAAAAAATGACACAGAATTAATTGCTACACCTATTATTTAAAATTCTTTTGTTTTTTTTTCCTTTTTTAACGAAACAATACCTAATTTATTATCGATGGATTGAGTGATTGTTGTTATGCCTAAGCAAATGATATAAACAATCGCCGAGAAACCGAGAGTAAAACTTGCAACTTATATTGATGGAATAACGTTAGACGACTGTTAGTTGAAGCAATCGATGCCTCCAGTACTTTGAGTACTTTGGCCCCTTCTTGGAGATGACTGCAATGCAAATTTCGAAGCATTGTAAGAATTTCACTTGTGTGATTGTTATGAGAAGAGCAACTGCTCTGCACGGCTGTCATGTTAATCTAATATAATGTACTTGTAATTCTAATACATCAGAAGTTCTTAAAGTGTGCGCTTTATGAAGGAAGATTGACCAATGACAGCAATCATCATCAATGCACAATTGATACAAAGTAAACAACATTTAAATAATTTATTATTATGTAGATAAAAATTATTTACCCAATACATTATATGAAATGGTATTAGCTTTGCAATTAGTTTAATGTGTTCGGTGCAACTTTGTTGATTTGCATTCATTTTCATTCATTTAATAAATATACGCATGAATTTATCACACATTCATGAATGTTTACGTGTGCATATCCATGGATCATATTTTGTAGAGAGACATAAATATTTACAATTTTTAAATTTTTTACAACTGTATCAGTGTCGGCACACGCACACGTTTGCATACTCTATGCTTATTATATTGTTCAACTAAGAACTTTACAAACAATTATATTATGAGTTGCATATGCATTCATTTGTGTTTTATACATAATCGATATATTTGTCAACCGATTCGCTCAATCATCAATCATCGGATGCGTGGAGATAATGACAAAATATTCGATATTAAATGTATTCGTCCATCTATCTAACTAACTTATAAATCATTTTGGGAATGCAATAAATAAAAATGTTAGCCAAAGGCGTATCTTTTACATGAGGTTATCCATCAATCTTCCGCTAACTAAGCAAAAGTTCAAATACATACATACGAAAGGAAGGGTCGGTCGTACCAGCGTACCACGTCTAGTGTGGGAAACTTAATATGCCGTCTAGAATATGAAGAGTGTATATAACGATACGACAACGATGATGTACATGAAAGTTTTGCGCCCAAGCCGAATGCAATTCATCTTTTCTCCACAACTGGGATTTTCGCATGCGTGTCACATTTCGTTCATATGCGAGAATACGATGAAAATATAAATCAGGATAAAATTTCTATCAACTTTTGCTCATCGAATAATGACGATAATGTGGTTTTCGAATCACAAACACAAAATACTTATGCAATGCATTTCGGATGCAATGAATGCAAAAATAAAAACGTTGGGTTTTCAAATTATCGATAAAGTGTTGTACAAGAAGTTATATGCCGCTCGTACGAAGAAATTGTGAATAGTTTGCAGTAGTTTTTGTCGCTTCTTCGCTTCCATAAAGCCGAACGAGCACAAGGCAAGCTGCAAAAGAAAAAAAAAAGTGAAAAGTTGTTTCCTTTCCTTAACTTGAAAATAATGAATGTTTCCTACACTTTTGCTTCTAGTGGTGGTGGTGGTGGTCATGGCGACATAGTAAACTACTGTAATATTCAGTTGATAGATAGCTTTTATCGTTAGCCCTTATTACACTTTTTCTCCCATCTTTTTTTCCTTTCTTTTTTTGTTTTTTTTTTTCTCCTTTTTTGTTTTCACAAACACTAACTTTTTCCAAACTATCATAATATGCTTCAGTAATTTTTTTATACCTCATATCACCTCAAGTAAACATCACATAAATATTTGAAAAATAGAAAAACTCAACAAAGTTTCCAAGTTTTCGACTTACTTTACTACTTTTGGGAAAATTTTCTATAGAAAAAGTACGCAACTCAACATTTGGATGGATGTTTTCTCATATGTTTGTATGCCTATGCGTAGTCAATGATAGAATTTATAAAATTTATTGCAAATCCACACAAAAACATTAACTTTTTTTTAGGTAAGTAGTTATTACGTATCTCTTGAATGTCTGTCTCTCTATCTGACTTTAGAGAGCTTCTTTTTTTTTCTAAAAGGGAAATGCTACTGAACTAAAATCGACATGAAATGAAATATTCGATACACAAGTGCTATTTATTAAAGCATCATTGAGTTGAAATGTTTAGTTTCAAAAAAAAAAAAAAAATTGAAATCAGCTACGAAGCAAGTTCCTGCGATGATTTTTTTTAAGATTTTCAATAAGAATTAACTCAATAAGAGTGCACCGATTACATTGGCTAGCGGTGATCACGTTCAAAAGGGGTGGCATCAAGTGTTGATTGTTTTAGAATGATCGTCCAAGTTTTCGTTTGTAATTCTAACAAATCGAAAGAACCCTCTCGTCTTATATCCTGTACCCTTACCATTCTTATTTATTAAGGTTATCATCAGGTATTCAATACCAATGAGCTGAAAAAGAGCTCTCCTCATTGATTAATCGAAAAACGAGGGATATTCGGTCGTGTCGGTCGATATGTTAAAGAGACTTTACAACGTTGCAGAACATAATGAATGTTCTATTTGTGCGATTTAAACTGACGGTCAAACCAAAAGAATCCTAGATCATTAATGACGACCTGTCGTTTCAATTCGCATATGTAACGGTGAGCCCATGTTACATACCACATGAGAAAATCCTTTTACTGTTAACGCTGTTTTTTTTCTACAATGACTAAAAGCGGTATCCATTTTGAAAAGAGCTTTCTTATGCCTGCCGTTTGATATCTTTTCGGATGGATGTCAGCTGTCTTTTGCAAAGTTTACGTTTCCATTATTGAGAATAGTTTTCATGATTTTTTTTAGATATTTTTTTTTGTTCTGAACGCTCGTCTTGTGCGCCCACTGCCCATACAATCGCGTTTAAAGTCAGAAAGCTGTCAACAAATTGTTATTCTCGTCATAGAAGACGTGCTATAACACTTTCAAGACGATGTCGACTTTGACATTTTACGCTTCGAAAATCCGTATTTAGCCAACAAACAAAATTTGAATTATTCCGCTACTTTGATGGTAACAAAAACAACGTCATTACAAAGGCTATCAGTCGTACCCAAATGATCGAAAAAGCATGAAATTTTGTTAGACGCCTTCCGTGGAAATTCTGGGAACTTTTTAACAATAATATGGATTTTTCAATATAGACGATATCTAAGTGTCAATTCTGGCCGATGCCTGCAAATGTTCGTATAAATCGGATGAAGGGCATATCGGTATCGGTTCAAACTGCATACAACATAGTTTACTTATTTGGTGTTATGACTAAGCGAGGCTTTTGTAATCGATTATCTTTCTATATTTAGTCTCTTTATTTATCAATCTAATTAGGTCTAATGCCTTCTTAATTTTACGCAAGACGCAAGTAGCTTATAATGCGCAAGGTCATCCACTTCGTAGTTCTGAAAGTAAACGTAAGTGAAATAGACTTTTAATTGAGATGTGAATCAAATTTTCGTTCAATACACTGTTTAGACCTTGGTATTATTTTATTTAGAGAGAGAGAGAAAAGGTCAATGATCGTACAATCTCTCTTTATGATATAACTCTATTGGACTTTTTACTTTGGAGTTATGCTAAACCATTCGCTGGCTTACTTCTTATAAGCCACAAACGCTCAACACGTCGAAGTTATTCGTCCAATTGGTGAAGTAAGCCCAGATTTACGAAGAAAAAGTACAAAAATTGATGTCCAAAGACTGAATTTCCATAGAAATCCATAGGCGGGCATTTGCACGAAATCATTTTTACATAAATCAGTATCGAAAATAAGAGAAAATTCATGTCGATCTCTTTTACCGCTTAGTTTTTTTTAAAAATTTAAAAAAAAAAATATAAATAAAAAACTCCTGTTCGATGACCTTATAAAAGCTGTGTCGCGAACACCTACCTGCACTCTGCATGAAAGAAATATTGAACCGCAACTGACGCGTACCTCAAGCATTTTCGGAAAAAGTATGTCGCGCCAAATGTTCGCTTCTTCTTTTTTAAGCAATTACTTATGTTAAAGCAGTTGCTAATCGTCATTATTAGCCGTCACGCACGTCAAGGACATAGTGTGCATAATACTAATAATGGCAATTAAGCTATAAATACAATATTCTTTCATTCACAGTTAATTATTGACAAGTAAGAGTGTCAGCCTTTTTACATAAACGAGTCTGTAAAAGACATTTCAATTACGTTTGACGTTAAGGAAATAAGTAAATAAATTGATATGAAATAATGTTAAGTATGTCGAACAATACTTGTTAACAGGGCAAACATTTATATATCATAAGTACTTTAAATAAATTGTAGACGCACGTAACCTAACGTAAAAAACATAAGACAACAATTAAGAACGTTGTTGTAGTCGGGCAAGGCCGCCCATTCAATAGCTTACACTAATTCACGTAGTACAGTTATTCGGGCGTTTTTTTCATGCAAACGCATATTTTCCACGAAAGCCCGCATATTGGAAGATCGAGACCGAAACATCATACGATGTGACTCGAGTTTAGCAAACTTAATTTACTTCCCTAGAATCTTATTGTTTTTCACTTTCCCTCATAAAAAACTAGAAATTAGGCTCTCTCTCTCTCTCTCTCTCTCTCTTTCTCTTTCTCTCTCCCTCTCTCTTTCCAAATAACAGATTGCTCGTCACGATAATCTCCATACATATTAGGGTCTAAAAAATAGGCCTATGTGGTCCAAATTCCGTATCATTAACTTCTTTGCTCGATCGCTACTATAAACTAATTTTTATAATAAAATGTTAAAAATTTAATCGCATTTTTGAAGCGCTTACTATCCATGAGAATTCTTATATGGTGTAGGGACCAAGAAATAAACCTACGTGGTTCATAGTTAGTGCACTTAATTTTTATGTGAAATTACTATCACGAATATATTTCCAACACAAAACATATCCAATTAGGCCGTTTTGACATATTATGGCTTACATTTCCCGAGAATCCTTATATGTGATGACAACCAAAAAATAAACGTACAATGGTCAAAATTTGGTAAGGTTGATAATGTCTTTGTCAATTTACTCCTGTGAACTAATTTTCACTCATTCACACATTGTGGGTGCGGCCCTTCAATGATTTAGCCCATTTTTAAGACCAACCTGCTTGCAAGAGCTTCTAATGTTCGTGCCAAATATTTTGCCGATGACTTTGTTTTGCGATTACCTAGATGGACAGGCAGACACACAACCAGATATGCTTAAGATTCTAAGTTTAACGCTGACACATGCACATTGTAAGTTCTTTTGAAGTTTTCTGGTGAACATATATTTAGGTATAATAAGTTTTGTGAGAATTGGAACGAACTGGCTTGAATAGTCATTTGCAAGATGAGAATGTCATATGAAGCCGTAATCGACAATGGCTTATAAGCCTTGAACTCTTGATTCCCCTTGAGTTTTTTATAAAATTCATTTTTAAATGAAATTTTTTCAAACTTTTCCCGAAATTTAAATTTCCAGTACCTTGCAATCACGGACCACGTGACGAACTCGTTATTCAATATTCATATTTATAAAAAACAAAGAAATAAAAGAACACGAAAACAAAATGAATCCTCATCGAGAAAATATATTCGTAGACGATCTTATACGGTATAGCTTATAGCTCTAATGTCCCCGCTACTAACATGCAAACTAAAATGTATTATTCGGAGAAGTCCGGCTGTTATATATCTTACTAAAGACTTCACTTCACTTAACTCATTTTCGTTATAAAATATAATTAAAAATTATCCCCTGTTGGCATATGAAGGCATCATCTCGCAAGATGACTCTTGTAGGAGGAAAGAGAGATATCCAAGTTAGTCCAAACTTACCATGGTACATTTTTAAATCAAATCGCTATTCTTAATTAATTTACATCATAAAATGTTAACAATTCCACTTTGTCCCAATACAAAGCCCTAGTTTTCATAATAACATTTAATTGAGTCCCGGTGTCATCAAATTTTTTCCACATTCACTCAACATTCACTCAATGAAATATTATTGCTAAGCGAGAATTATTAAAAATGATACATTTTTGAGACAATGGCTTTTCACAATGGGGCTGCGTACCTGTGGTCGACATAGCGGTAGTGGGATCTTTAGTGTTTTTAGATAGAATTCACTTTTGGTCCTAAACATGTTTCGTGCACCAAATTTTATCAATCAATTATATCTGTACTGTACTGCGAACATAAAAATGGCAGAAGCGAAATACGACGGACTGGGCAAAGAAGCCGTTGTGGTAAGGCCGGATGTGTAGTTAAGATAAATCCATTATTTGTTAGATCAATTGATTCAGAATTATTTTCTGAACTTATTCGAACGTATCTGTTCGTCTGCGCGTATTATTAATAAAAATTGATTCTTCATTTTTATGGCGACCTAATGTTTTTTATCGCAAACAACAATACAAATTCTATATAATAGAATTGAAATGCTTTTGCATGGACGAGATTGAAGAGAATACCTCTGCACTTAATACCACTTATCTGAAATAATTAGTGCGGGCTCTGTATATCCTACATACACTAATTCATAACGAATTGTTTAAAATACAGCGTTGCATGGGGAGAGTAAAAATTCAAGTTCATTTCAATCCAGTTTTAATGTTATTCATCCTTTGACCAAAACTCCCTAACAATTTTCAAAGTTTCATAAAAATATCTTCAAAAATTACACTAACCAATGGAAATTGGAAAGAATATATGTGCAAAGAAAGACAGACATGTTGCTGTATCCACACAAACTTAATATACTTTGCACAATAACTGGTACGGTAACTGGTGCGGTAATTGGTTGGTAAAGGGAATATGGACACGATGGTGTGTTATGAAATGTTTGCAGACATGTTTGCTTTTCAAATTGCAATCGTCAAAAGTAGTGGTTTACATACCTATGCGAATGGCTGCATCAAAAAATTGCAGTTAGTATATAAACTGAGGTTTTGTGTTCTATTTTCTGTTTTTGGAAGAACACCTCTCAATTTGCAAGTACTCTCCGCTGACATTTTTACTTCAAAATATCTACTCAATGCTACTAACAAAACCTCATTGATTACCTCGAGAAGAGAAAAACCATTTTGTGATATGCATAAAGGACATAATTTTCCATACTACGATGTATGTTTATAGTAAAGTAATAGAAGCAGAATTATAATTATGTATATAAAGCGCATATATGTAACGCCTACATTAAATTTATGCTTACGTACGCACACACACAATTGCACCTATACACTTTAAGTATTCAAATTAAAAACACGTTTCAACGTCAATTGGCTGCGTTGAGTGCATGAGGATAAGCATTTATTGCCGAAGAATCTTACGTTTATTTATTTGTATTTTAATATTCGCATTTATTTGCTCAGTTGAGAAACTCGCCGAAGGAAATAATTTTATTTTCCTACAATATCTACCAAGAAATACTACTAAAGAACATTTGATTTGTTCCTCAGGTATTTGCAAACATAACAACTTTGTATACAATTGTTATTTTCCTCCCTCCTCCACCCTTCAACGCAGCCATATATATATATACGTATATACGTATAATGTTCTAAAGTGGATAGAAACTTTTCACTGCAATAAATTCTAATGAAAAAAAAATAACAAAACAATAAAACGATAACATAAATATAGAAAATTTTGCTGAAAGCTACTAGCATTTAACCTAAACTTAAATCGATACCGTGTGACTGTGAAGAATTGCTGTAAAAATGCATTCCATAAGGACCCATTCAAATACATCAATTTTTTCTATATCCTACATACATGCATATATGTAAAAACAAAGAATACAATCGTTTTCTTAATTATTGAAATGAATGTTTGCAAGACTCTTCTCCCTTTTAGATAAACAAAAACAAAAACAAAAAAATTAAAAGCATTTAACTTTTCGTAAATTCTTCAAATTTTCTCTCCTATTAAAGTGTAAACATATGTTCACGTAATTACAGCGAAACTAAAGTCATATTCTCTTAATAAAAAGGCTTGTTTGAAAAACACTAACGCTTTCGAAGAAGAAGAAAAGGAAACGCCTGAATGTAAACCGCAGTTTATGATTTTCTTGTTCAGGAATAATTTCATGAAACCATTTGGTTTTTGTTCGAACGTTTTCTTATCTATTCCAAGCCAGAGAGAGACCCCTATACTCCTGCCTCCTTGTTCCTTAGTTATGAATCTGTAAAAGAGTGTGTTAGTGCTAGACCTCGTCCGCTAAAGTGGTCTGCAGTAATAACTTGATAGCACCAAGTGACTTAAACTTTTCCGTTCGCCTTATACTAACTTCAGCAAAGTTGTCTGACATTGTCTACGAAGTATACCATATATCCCATCTCGTCTCTTTTTAAGTGCACGGTAAACTACCTGTAACTGAGGGCAATACAGGATCGAGTCTTTCGCTCTATCTATCTTGTAGCTGTAACTTGTAATTAACGATAATTGTTCTTCTTCTCAAAACTCTTGTTAGGCATAAAAATGGACTTTGGCCGAAACATTGAGCAGATTGTTCTCGTTCCAACCGCGACTCTTTTGACGGACAGTTGTTATAGGTTTGGTCATTTTCTTTGTTTGCGACGTTTTATTACCACTACTGGAGAGATGGCTCGATCCGGTTAGGTTTTAATAGAATTCGACGAATATTAATTCCGTCGAGTAGATTTTCATGTTAAACAAACATAACCTCGCTTCCCAATTCGCATTAATTAGCTTCCAAAGAAGGCTTTCAACGTAATCTTCGGTAGTCCATGTTCTCTCACATTTACACGATATGTAAAAAACTTTCAATACTTTCTACATCACCCAATATCTAAACAAATATTGCTTAAAATTGATCAAACAAATAATTTTCAAACTCAAATCAAGCAAAAACTAAGCATAAACTTTAAACTTTTTGCAATAGAGATTAGGAAAGTTTATGGGTGTTTTCTTTAGTTTACCCCCCATAACAAACATTGTCTAAACGAAAATTTTATTTTCTATCTAGTTTCACAATGTATGTGAGTAATGAAAACTCGTTAGGGCTGTATGTCGATGTGGATGTGGTTATGAGAAGGCGCACATTAAGAATAGTTCTTTAGCGGTTAGTACAACAATTAGAGTATGTTCGTTATAACAATAAGGAAGAAAATGGTTTTTGAAAAAAAAAAAAAAACTCAACCAAAATTGGAAATGAAATGCAAATGCATTTCAGCAGCTGTCGTCAAATGAGCTTTTATGGGAACAAAGACACATCATGTTAGTGTTAAATTCTTCCTATAAGTTACACATCACCCAACGAATCCCGTGCCTGACACATATATGGCATCACTGATGGCGCACATATTTGTTTTCTGGATAATATCAACCTCGAAACGATACATCCCAGAATTTCATGACATGCCGACAATTGGCTAACAAGTTGTAGTTCTTTCGCTAACGTTACTTTCGTATTTTTCAAGACAATGGAAAAATATGAACTTTCTGTGCCGATTAAAAACAACCAATGCCTTTTTAATCTTCTCTCTCGAAAATATAAGCTTGTGGCAGTTTGGTACTTTTAAACACAGTCGTATCGACAGCGATACTGCTGAATAGTCGGGTAACCCGATATGGTCAGTTGTTTCAGAAAACCGTAAAAGAAGTGCACAAAATCGTTTCGTAAGATCAAAAAATGAAGTTGCGTGAGATAGCTGACACTCTGAACATATCTGAAGACAATGTATTGTCCATTTTCCCTGACCATTTATTTGTCTATGAGAAAAGTCTATTCGAAGTGGATACCGCGTTTGCTTACTTTTGACGACATTGTATGGTGGACACAAAGTTAGTTATTTCGGCGAAAGAAAAAGGATTTTTCCGTGCTATATGTGAGAATGGATGACATATCAGGCTCATCAAATCGGCAGTCAGCCGAATGGATGGCAACCAGCAACAGCTATCCAAGTAATTTGTTAACTAACGGTTAAAAAATGTCATGAAATTTTGACGCGTATCCTTTGAAAGTTTATACTATCCAGGAATCGTACGAGCCTGTCGTATATTAATGCCGTATATCTGTCAGACTAGAAACGGATTGAGTGGTGTGATATGGGATCGCAAATGAAAGAGCATTCAATATTCGTTTCTTGTCCCTTAATTATTCTTGAACTGTATGTAATGCCTCTCTATACAAAAATATATAAATCGTTTATTACGGCTTAACACCTACTTATGATGTAAGAAGCATTTAAACATCGACATGTATACAAATTCATATATACATACATACAGGCAAAGTATGCTATGCAATATTATGCTTTGCCAATGAAACGTAAGTTTAAACACATTGAGGAAAACATGTTCGGTACATTTGTCCAGTTATTAATAACGTTTCACATCCTTACACTCACGCAATGAAACACATAAATATACGCTGTATTAATACTTATGTCTTATATCCCCCATAAGGGGATAAAAGTAAATTTGTTTTGCTACTCCGTACACGGTACATATTAGACATCTCAGAAAAATGCATAATCCATTGATCAGCTAAGGATTTCGGATCCTTTAAGTCATGTCGCTTTATCACCACGCCTACCATCTATTTTATTGTCAATGTAGCTTTTCGAAATATAGCAGATACATAAGCCCAGTTCTACTGAAAGTGTAGGCAATTCAGTATAAAACCATGCTCCCAATAGGTAAGATGTGATAATTTAAACGTTACTCGACTTATACGTATTAAACCTATACGCCTATAGTGCAAGTCCTCTGTGTTAATAGAAAATTCACAAAAATTTTAAATTATATCGACTATCAATCTGTAGCGTAAACGGCATAAATGGCATCGAAATTTTGGACTGACTGGAGCAATGTTTTAAGTCCCCTCTCATACAAACGTTCCCACGAAGATGGGACCTTCATATGGTAAGTTATTCTAATTATCAATATCCCACGATAAAAGTTTGTTCATAATAGTAAATCGGCAATCGGCATTTTGGGTCACGTAGATCTATTTTTTGGATCGCAACCGATATAAGAAGTTCTAATGAAAAATAACGGATTATATGCCGAAAAGACTCTGATTTTTAATATTCTGTGATCAAAATTTGTTCTTAGTAAATCAACTATTTGGAATATGGATCAAATGGATCTATTTTTCAGACCGCACCATATCTAAGGGCTCTTGCTTCTATAGCGACAAAGCTTAATTTGTGGATTGTGAAGACGGAAGCTACTGGAAAATAATGAATTGAGTTGAATTAAGTTTACGAAATTTAGACCACGTTAATATTGCATCGGATTATATTCTCCAATCTAAGAACCTTCATTACATTAATTACATTTTACATTAAAATAATATATGGTTTTTGGTGTATCATTAATTAAGTGAAGTTGCCTGACGATAATGTTCTTACTTGTTTAATTTATATCCAAAGGAATATTTAACAGGAAACCAGTGAAAACATAATAATGGGCCACGACCCATCGTTCAACACTTTACACCACTTCACTTGACACAGTTATTTATATAATGATTTTTCAAAATAAGGCGTTATATGGCGAGTGCTCCAAAAAGTGGTCTGATGCGAACCATTTTCCATAGCTTTCGTCCTTAGGCCAGAATAGATCGGTGTACCAAACATCGTCGAAATATTTACAAAAATTCCGACGCAAAGACGGACAGACGAGATTATATAGATTCGCAAAGTGATTCTGATAATAAAAGTTGCATCTGCCTCAAGTCATTCTGGGTGTTGTACATATCCACATAAACATAACATACCTTTGTACTAGAAGTGGTACAATAATAAAATCTGGCTATCCATCTCCTCAGGCAGTTTCATTTTTAATAACTCGAAACCTTTTGTCGGCATTGTGTCACCGATTCGTTGACACGTTACACATTATTCGCAGAGATACGGAGTTTCCACAGGCCTCTCGTATTTAATGAATTTAAGTCTTCACCAACACCAATCTTTCCTTCACTCATTGTGCTCGTATCTCTAACTGGCACGGAGGTACTAGGAAGTTTATAATCGAATTAAAAATTTTCATTGCACGCATCGAACAAAAAATGACAGCAATTATAAAAAAAGTTCTTATATGTGTTGAGCCAAATTCAGTACTTGAGTTGAACATACGACAATCGTCAAAAGCCAGCCGTTGTAAGCCGATTATGCAAGTAAATCGTTGCCTGATCTTGACACATATTTGTGTTAAATTCCACATCGATATTATTTTTAAACCATAGTTACATCTTGAGTTTGTCTCGAATTGTTTCGTTTTTTTTTTTTTTTTTTTTTTGTTCAGTTATTCTAGAAGTGTTTTGGTGGACAACTAAAGTCCATTTTCAAATGTGGCTTTTAGAGTTGATTCTAGAATATTTACGCATAACGGTTTCGCTTTGCTTTTAAATTTTAACGATTCTTCAGAGTTCAAGTAATAGATGCACGGATACACGGGTGCTTTAATCCATTGGGATTCTAAAAAATGAATGCATATACAATCACCAATATATCTTTTCGATTGTTACAAGCGCAACGACAAACCTAGTATAAGCCGTTCACTTTGTAACCATGAATATAAGGAATAGTCAATAAAGTAAACCGCAAGCATTGCTTTTTGTGTAATCGATAGAAAATATAACCATTTATTTGGTTTACGTAATAAACCTCACTTATGATTAATTCTTGGGCGTCTTATGTTTGTATTTTATTTTTCCTACAGCAATTAAGCTTTTCTTGTATTCCACTTTTTCCATATTTTGGAAATATAATGGAAATTAAAAAAAAAATAAATAAATAAATAAACAATCGAATATTCGTTATTTAGATATTTCTTAAAAAGTGCTAAGATTTTAGTCCTTTTTTATTTTTTAAAAAGCTTTCAAACAAACTTTAGTTAGGGTTTCTGGTTATACCGTTCAACGAAAGTTGAAGGTGATCGAAACGTTTACAACGTCCAGAAAGTGGCTTCGTGATCAGCATCAAAATCTAACCCGATTGAAGCATGTCCGACCGTCCATCCACTTGTTTGTTTGTCTATCTGTCTATTTGTGCGGATATTTGTGGTAAAAATATTCCTGATCGCAAACGGGAAGCTATCGGATTCGAATTCGTCCGAAACACATTGGAAGTTCCTACACGGAACTTGGTATTGAAATTGGATCAAATCGATGAAAGGTTACATCCGGAGTTTAACATACCTTGAAACCAATCTGCTTTCAATATAAAAATTATTTTATTTTTTTTTTTTGCTCGTCACGTATAAACCAAAACAGTCGATAAAAATCGACTCGATATCCTAGAATAATAAAATTTCATTCTCTTGTCAAAACGCATTTGCAGCACTTAGGAGAAAACTTCAGAGGCCCTGTAAAGTCTACATATGATTGATTAGTATCGAATGTGAACCATTCTAGACATGTTTATTAGTCCGTCCGTGCATGTGTCGCTTAATTGCTTTATGGTTAACGCAATCTTGATCGCAAAAATTGCTACACACAAACGATATAAATTTTCAATTTTATTTTACAAAGACAAAGCAAAAATCAGCCAAATCCACGCAACATTCTGGAATAAGAAAATTTGTGTGTGATGGATATAAAAAAAAATGATCGCAACCGAATATCATTTTCTTGTTTGTTTTTTTTTCTTTTTTTATTCACTTATTTAAAAGATCTCCCCTGCGGTTTGCGTTCTTTGCAAAATTATTCAGTAATTCACTGGCGGCAAATCAATTCGTACTTTTTAATATAAACAATTGAGTTATTACATATATATATGTAAAATCTTAGACAAGAATTCCAAGCTCACATCGGATTCTCCTCTTGCAAGACATAAGTGACAGTTAAGTGTTCACGTGCATGTGAAATGTGTCAAATATTTACGACATATATAAACGACATTAAAAGATCCCTTGAATTCTACGAGATGCTGGAAAGTTTCCTAAATAAAAGGTAAATCAGGTTGAAAGTGATCCGATGACGGGCTTGCGAAGTTGTTAAAGCAAGCAAGAAAAACATTAATTTCGTTTCCAGCCCATAAAGTATTGTGCTGTGAAGATAAATGAACATTATACGATAGATCTGGATTTTGATAAAACCTTAAATGATGCACACGCCTGTGAAGAAGGCAAGACACTTCGTTAAAGACAAACACTTAATATAGTTCGGTCGCTTTCGTTCGCGATAAAGGTAAATGAGAGTTTGGAAAGAAATCCTACAAGATCATTATAAAAGCAATCTTGACAATGCCAAAATTTCCAAGGTCGATGAGGAAACAAGCTCTGGAGCATTAGACACAATACTAAAATCGTGGCTAAGACGTGGCTAATTACACTAAAGATAAAGATATACGCGATGGAAAATTTCTCCTCTTTCTTTTTTTTTTTGTGGTTGCGATTATTTCATGACAAGTAAGATAATACTTTACTTACATTCGTCAAAAAAATTAAAAATCATGTTTCATTACCAAAGTAGAATTGTTTAATTTTCATAGGAATCCTTATATAGTGGGTACCCAAAAACCTAAGTCAACGTAATATAAATTTGGTAAAGTTAGTTAAAGGCATTTTTTTAATGTGACCCTCTACATGAAAGGCGGGATCAACACGCAAGCTGATGTGATCAATATTTAGCAAATTTTTCTCTCCTTTCAAAGATCTCTTTTCGTCATAAAATGCTCAAAATTACAACGCATACCATACAGTGTTTCCGAAAGGTCCTCATAAATCAGGTTGTTCCACAAATGGAGCTGGGTGCTGTAAGCGTACTACATTAAATTTATCCACCAATGCCGTATAAAAGCTTATTTTTTATGAAAACCTTCAGATGAGAGGGCGTTGAAAAAAGGCAATTTTCCGAATCAAATTATTCATATTCACACTATCATGTATGTGTGTAAAATACTATATTTTACCGATTTTCATCAAGAAGAATTAAGAATTGCAATTTTTTTCCCATAAGGATGTAAAAAAATCGCAATTCCCAAATTCCATACAGAAAGGGAAAAGGTCAGGCAAGTTTAAATCGATGCAGGATCCCCAATTAGTTCCATTTCAACTTTAGTGTTAGTATAGCATCCTAGGAAAGAGATGGTGCTGTAACATAATTGCATGGATCTAGTATATATATTTCTAAACATAATATCCTGAAAGTCTCGAAAACGTCGGTTAGTATTAACAAATCGCTTTCGAGATACGGAACCATATAATCTTTAAGGGCTTGACACTCGAACGCATGCCACATCCTCTGCACGAAATTGTAGTCAGCCTCACGACTTTCGCGATCGGACAAATAATTACAGAAACACTTTCGACTTGATAAAATTGGATCATCAAGCTTCTTGGTGTACGACACGTGCATCATAAAAACTTGGCAGGTCTCGCAATACATCTCTGTCTGTGTACTGGCAGGAACTTTCTTTTTGGTACTAACTTGAAAAACTCGTTTACGCTTACCGGCGTTGCTTGTGGACGGTCAGACTTTCATACTGGAAGTAGTAGGCTGGTTTTCATTCAATGTTGTTTCACCGCCTGCTACGAACTCTTTACATAAATGGGTATGGAACAACTCGTGTTCAGTTAGAATAACACCACAGAAATGACACCTTGTTCGCCGGACGCCAATTGTGCCTTCATGCAAGGAATCAATCAGCTTGCTGCAAACCTAGCTGGCAAGCTCTTGCAAATTCCGAGCAGTAGGGGTCGAGTAAATTCTCAACTGTCTGATGGCAGGCAAAGAGTACACTTATGTTTGTTAGGTTCTATTTTTAACTTTTTCATTTTTCATTTTAAGTTATTTTTATATCTAGTTTTTCTGTCTCACTAACCGATTTGGTTTGGATTTTAGTATTTTTAAAGATAACTATCTGCTTATATAGGCTGGAAATGTTGGTGAACTTACCTTCAAGCGTTATCTGTAAAAATCCATATGTCTTTTATTGTTCTCTATAAATACTTTTAAGCTTGGGCATAAAGTAATAAATGAAATACCATTTGGCCTTTTTTTTTTACCGTTTATAATGCACCATAATACTAGTTCTTCTTCCATTCTCAGCGGGGTATTTATACGAATGGAAAGACTGATAATAAAAATGGAAATGAGCAAGGATCATAAGATGCTTGAGTGTTGTGAAATGCAATATGGTGGAATAGTCGCACCACCCCGAGTGCACTTTATTTTTTTCTTCCTGGAAATTTGTCTAGACGTTGCTATGCACGATCGTGTTTCTTAGTTTTTTATCAGCATCATAAATAATGCATGTCCTTGAAGGAATCCTTTTTCCTTTGTTCATTAAGATGTGTATAATGAAGAAAAGTTTTAGCGAAGGACATTTTTTGTGACCGTAATATGAGGGCGTGTAATTGAAAAGATACGCGTGTGATGAGATTCGATCGTTCGCACTTTCGAAAGAATAATTCATTTCTTCTTCTTCAATAGAGTTTGATATAGAATGGTTAGTAGGTATGAAGAATATTTTTTATTTTTTGTAAAGTGAAGGATAGCGTAAAAAGGAAACGTGAGGCTTGTTAGAGATCGCTGGACATGTGCAGTTAATGATGTGAGTGTGTGTGTGTGTGTGTATGTGCGTGTGGTGATATGGTCGAAGCGGGCAAGCGTGTAGTCCCCCTTCCCCCATATACATATACTTCTATCCGGAAAGGACAACAAATTTTGAAGAGACAAAAAAAAGTACGTTTCCTGCGGGCCGAAATTCGCGTCGACGTTCCTCCATACATATACTATTCACATCATTGGCAAATATTACCAGGGTGATGCTTTCACATGGTTTTTGTTTTTGCGAAATGAAGAAGAAAAGTGAAAACATAAGTAAAAAATCTGCTGCCATTACACATACACATACCTATGTTAATCTAATAGGAATACACTCTGTATACACTCTGACATTGTTATGACTTTCTTTTGTTAATATTTAAATTTTCAAATTTATTTACTGTTTCCACTCGACTTTGATGAGTTCATCTTTTATTCCGTTTTATTACCAACGGCAAAACTGATTGGCAGAAGAAAAATATAATTAATTCGTTTACCAAATAACGTACTCTTACTGAAGAGACTAGAACTGCTTGTTTTATTTGGTAATGGTGGAGCGTTTCATAGATGGTCTTTTACACGCCCTGATATATAGCCTTTGCGTGACAGTATATTGAGGAGCATTAAAATTGACAGCAACAAAATTTATTGCCAAATGTTTTTACCATAAAACAAAAAAAACAAAAAAAAACTACAAAATATTAAGTCATTCTACAAATAGTGCGGGTTACCACAGCGCGTTAAAAAAAAGAGTAGAAGACTGTATGTGTAACGGTACTGTAGTTATCTTTTCAAAAAATCGTTCCGCCTTAAAACCTGTAAAGCAACAACTCCACAAACAGTATCAGGAATATTAGGATATTAGAAGTGGGGAGAGGGGGAGGGGGCTTTCAAAATTACCGAATGTTATTGCAGAAAACAAGTCCTGTCCGCGAATATAAGACTTTGTAAACCTTAGTGACAAGAATTATCCAACCTATAGAAACGCTAGTAAAGAAGTTTCGAACTTAGTTCGTTACGAACATCTGCGCCACGTTGTAAAAGCCAACAAATTGATGGAATAATTTTGTGGAAAACTTGTAAGTCTATGCGGAGCTGAGAGCGAAATATGTTCGTCTTTTTGCGTCCCAAAAAGGTTTTTTTTTTTTTTCATTTAACGTCAAGCATTAAAGGCAGTACATCTCGGCATGATAATAAAGATCTTCGATTGTCTTGTTAGCAACTCGAGTGTCCTTGGTTAAGTTTAGAAGTGAACTGTGTGCGTTAGATTTCACTTCGTGTACATTGTGCTTAATCATTTCGGCGGAAAGGTGGACAATTTTTTATTGGCGATGCTTAGCGACGAACTTCTTCCTCAACAACTTAACGTTTATGACGAAAGTCTGTTAAACTACTTTTTGTCTTGTTAGAACCATCAGAGGCGTCTAGTTATGCTTGAAATGATAATGGGCGCTCATCACAAGCTTGGGCGGTCACCTGGCCTTACATCGGCAACAATTTTGTCCGGATGAGGCTGACTATTAAATTGTGTGCACACTTCCGCTTAATTACTTTCTTTAACTGTCTTCATCATCAAAAATTAGAAATTGTTGTGTTATAAAGGGCCAGTAGGCGGGGTAAAAATAGGCTCCATCGCATCTCCATATTGATTCATATCGAGATATAATACAAATCACAGATCTTTTCTTTTTTTTTGCTTTAATAACCTTTTTAAAAAGTGGGTGTGATATCCCAGAAATGATAGTAAAAATCGTCCGATCAAATCCATTTGTTTGGGCTAAATTATGTCAATGTTTTCATATTTCCACGATAGTGATCTAGAGCTTGAACTCCAAAAAAGCCTGAACGGTTGGCTATCAAAGAGATATATGAAATATGATTAAGTTGAGTCGGAAAATGATACTGAATCGATTAATGTAAATTAACTGGTCACAGTTAAAGCTATTCTGGATTTAACATACATCCGCACTAACTTATTGTAGTACATTGTATACTCTTAGTAGTGTAGATTATATAATTAATCAACTAACTTCAATTTAATTTAATTTTTGTTTTAATATAAATTTATTAAATGAAATATGAATAATTGAAGAGAGAATATTAATATCAATCCCGAAATATTTATGGAATGATCTAATATCAATAGTGTATAATCGAAAAGTTAATCGGTATACGCTAAACGTAATTTTTTCTTTTTGTTTAAATCTTCTCGCTTTTCTCGCTTTTGGATATGTGTATGGAATTTGTATTCACATTCTCGTCCATAACAGCCGGATAAAATTTAAATGTTAATCTGATAGAGCTTTTAAGCTTTAAAATCTTTTTCAAAGTCATTGTATCAAATCGAAATAACAACACGTGGTATTAGCTGAAACAGACATTCAATGACAGTAACATTTTATCTCTCCTTTTCTATGGTTCACCACTTATGGTAAGAGTATACTAAGTTAATGCGAAGGTATGCAACACCGTCTACCTGCTTCTTTTTTTTTTATGCTAATCAATCCAGAATCAGTTTCTAGTTCGATTTAAGTCAGTCTATCCGTCTGCCCTGTTGTGCACGTATTTTTGTTATTCAACCAAAGTATATGGCAATTTTTGAGATATTTCCATCAAATGGACCTTAAATTCAAAAAATGATTCGATCGAATCGCTCCCCTTTTGACGCCATATGTTCATACATTCCTATAAAAACTAATGATTTACATGAAAAGTAATGATCTACATAGTAAATTATGCTATTTGGCCTATTTTGGACAGTTTCTCCAATGCCATGGGCTCATGACAAATGCGACTTTTATACGGAAAGAATAAGAAAACTATATTCGGCTGGGCCCGAATGTTATATACCCGTCGCCGTTATCCTATTTTTATAGAAAAGTTTTGTGAAAATATATACCGTGAAGCCCGTATGAGCAACGCGTAAGAGAGAGAGAAAGAAAGCGGTTTTTGTTATGCAGTCGTGTGAGCTTTGTAGGCACGTTTTTCGCCCTGTTTGGGTCACTTCCAAATTCTTTTGCAAATTTGTAGGCGGAATCTTCTTTTTTGCGAACGGGGGGAAGTTTACCACAGACACTGCACAGTTGGACAGACAGACAGACGTACAGATGAACAGACCAACCAAGATGTTCAGGTGCATTCCGAATTCGAAACTGGCCGAAAACTTAACTTATACTTAATGGAGTTTTTGAAGCTTGCTTCTTTGTATTAGAAACAAAATGAAATTATGTAACACTATCAAATTGAATGGGCGTGGGCTATTTTTTCAGCCATAGAATATGTGTTCATATTTTTTACATTTATCTCCTATAGTTTATGAGTAGCGAGCAAAATACCGACTTTTTATTCCTCTTGAAAAGCAGAGGTTTTCTCGGTTTACGTGGTGCTGGGGACGTGTCTTTCGACCGATTTGGCCTATTTCCAATACCAACCTACGGGCAGGAACTTCCAATGTTTCTGCCAAATTTAAAGTCGACCGCGTCAATTTTGCGGCCAGGAGAATGTTTACAACGGCCATTATACAGATGGACGGACAGACACACAGGCGGACATGCTTAAATCGATTTAGAATTTGATGCTGATCAAGAATATATATACCTTGTGATGTCTGAGCGTTGCAAATGTTTTGGCAAAATGAATATACCCCTCAACCTTCGGTGATGGGTATAAAAACAAAACTAAGGCTTTTATATGTTGAGGCCTATATGTTAAGTATAGTAGAAGATTGTGAAGCTATAAATAGCGATGAAAGATTAAAGTTGCAAACTTTGGCTGAAATAACATTACTTTAGAGATAAATTTAAAGAAAAGTAAGGATGAAGAGTAATAAAAATTTATCAAAAATTAAGGAGACAAATTTACTTTTCTAATAAAATAAGTGAGCTGCCTGCAATGAACATCATTTGCTGCATTAAAGTGACGAAAGATGTCAGCGCGTAAACTGTAAAGCCGAAAGGGCCTTCTTATGTCGTCATCAAATTTGTGATTTTCCAAAATAAGATGTTCAGCAGATTCTCTAGTACGACAAACTTCCCATATATCATTTGGAGTGGCGCGAATACTTATATCTATCATCGAGCAACGAGGGAGGTATTCACTGTGTCAAAGCGTTTGCGACGCCCAGAAGAAAGCATCAGACACCCCGCAAGGTATGCAGGCTTGCATGTAGTTTCACTTGAAATTTTTCACTTGAAAAAGGCATTTATTGAGAAAAATTGGTAGAATATATTGTTACAAATTGCCGCTAATCCCGATACGGTCCGTATCACTAGATACACTAGGGACTTTGTTACTTGGAAAAAATCAATTAGTTAGCATTAACTGGATTTGAGATTTTCGCAAAAATATAATCAATGAAATATTTTCCATAATTTTGTACAACGTTTCCGTTCTTTCTGGCAAAATGGCGATACCGTGTTGAACGAACGATATTGGTTTGGCAGCAATCCAACTATCGACTCATTTTCGCACTTCTTCAGGATTTCGAAACGGCGCGTATCAGCCGAACCATGCTGCATCGATCAGGCGCTATGTCTAGTGAGTTGCAACAGTGTGTCTATGATAACTCTTGCAACGTGTGACTGAGGATTGCCCTGCAAGGGAATGACTTTGCGTCTGTTAACCGCTACTGCTCATCTTTTTTGTAACAATACTTCGTTTAATTCGTTCAATTGACGTCGGCAGACATATGCACAGAAAAACTGTGTGGCAATAAATATTCCGCTTCTACGTCGCTGCGGCTAGTTCTCCTGGATTAACCGATGATTTTTTGCGCTTGGCATAGTCGTAATAGATTCATTTTCTTTCTTACCTGGTAAGCTATGAAACCGAATTGTTGAAGCGGTTCAAAATCGTATTTTCAGTAAATTCCTATGCTAGCCATTTTCCCTCGTTTTGGATTTTTCTCAACGCATGCACACATCTAAAAAGTTGTAAGCTGTTCGAAAGCTCTTTGAGAATTTGACCTGGATTTTCGTCCAATAAGTCTTACACCTTTTCAAGTAAGTCTTCCAACTTTTTAGATCCTTCAGGCCTCTCTTTGCCGTTAACATTAAAATCATCACATTTAAGCCGTTGAAAAGAAAACCGACAATTGGGATACGATAGAGAACTATCACCATAAACTTCTAACCGGAGATGTTTGGTGGATTTCGGCAGCAGATTTCTTCAAATCAAACGGCAAAAGTAATACATGTCGAAAATGAAATTTTGAGCGTTCCATGATTAGAGTGTGTATACGCTGAATAACTCAATAACTGATCAGTATCAAATTCTAAATCGATTTAAGCATATCCGTCTATCCGTCTGACCACCTGTGTGTCCGCCGTTTGTGCAATGTCTATTGTAAACATTCTCTTGACAGCAAAAATGAAGCTATCGACTTGAAATTTGGCAGAAACAATAGAAGCTCCTTCGCGAAAGTTGGTATTGAAATAGACCAAATCGGTTAAAAGATGCGCCTGCATGAAGCGGGAAGGAAAACTGGTCTTTTTCAAAAGCATTAAAAACTTGTTTTTTGACCAGTACTCCTCCTAAGCAGGCAAATGTACAAAACCTTGGAAAAAATTGGCCACGCCTACCTACTATTATCGTGTATCAAAATTTAATTAAATTTTGTTTTCAAAACCTCTATAACGCGCAGAAACAAGCTTCAAAGACCTCGTAAAGTATATAAATTCTTGGCTAGTTTCAAATTTGCAACGCATCCAAACATGTCCGTCTGTCCTTCTGTCCATCTGCCTATTTGTGCATCCGTGTAGCGTTTGTGGTAAGATATCACCTATAAATTTGCAAAAGAATTTGACTGGACGCACTGGCAAGAGCCTTTGTCTCTTTTTAGCAGCGTACGGCATCTTTAAAAATTGCGAACATTCTGAAAATATTCCATACGTTATGAGGCTTTCAAACGATTATATGGGGATTTTTAATTTAAAATGACAACATAATCGCACATAAAACGTTAAAGTGTAAGTGTAAGATACAAAAATTAACAAACCCATCCGCCGTTAATAATGGCACTGTTTTACTTCACCCGAAGCACTCTTTCGCTATCTTTACTTTTTGCTTTTTTATATTGTTTAGATGACAATTCGACACAACAATAACTGGCGTACGCTAGTAGTATTTAAAGCAGCAATTTCTCGTACAATTATTTGAGCCGTTACCTGCTCGCATCACGGCCTCTCAAACCGTTGCTTGGCAATAAATAAATATTTTCTTTAATATGAGAAATACTTTTGTTGATTTTAAAATGGAACTTAAATAAAAAAATTCACCGCAAACAAACTTTCACAATTTTCTTGTTATTTTTCTTTTCTTTTTCTATCTCGCTGTGTGTGTTTTTATTAAGTTAAGAACTTTTGAAATTTCCTTTCATTGCTAGATATGATTTTGTTTTATTGTAATGGTAACCTTTTTACGCAATATTTTGCTTATGATTTCTTCTCTTTGAGCTATTTTTTTTTTTTCCTTTTCCTTTTTATTAGTTTCCTCTAAATGCTTTTATATTTGCGTTTTCTTACACTTGCCCACAATCGCAAGCCATTTAGACTCATTCCAAAGGTTTTGAAGATAGTTCCAAAACACAATCAGCAAGAAAGATACTGTATGTCAATCGTTACCTAAAGGCAACACGGCGCAAGAGCATACACCGTAAGGTACGTAAACGAACCGAACATACTGTGACAGACGTATACAAGTCGCTTGCTAGAAAATTCTTACTGGATTTTCTCAATCAGAAATGTCATCTCTCATCAAATTAATCTTGAAAGCTATAAATCGGTCAATAAATTGCATTCAAATCTTCATGTTTATGGTCATACATAGTCAACTTTAAACACTACATCAAATGTTGCCCAAATAATGGGTCTTTACAGGCTAATCAAATGATGCTCTCAGCTATGATATAATTTGTATACAACATGTCGCTATTTTTTAGTAAAGCAAAGCCATGTCAGTTTATTAAAAAAGCACATTACAAAACATTAAAGTAATGTAGTCGCGGAGTCCGGTTTGATCGAAAACTGCCCCTCTCAACGCATGTATCAGCGTTATCGTGAATGAGGCAAAGGACAATTTGGGCCTCACAGGGCTTGATGATATGGTCTTCGTTGTCAACAAATTGAATCCGTGCCCCGGTAGTGCAGCCTACAATTCTAACGTCCGCTTTTCACTATACAAATATCGATTAGTAATAAAACATTTATCGTTTGTAGAAAGAAGGCGAATAATGCTAAAATTATTTTCATTCACAAATTACTGAATGACTTATCGGACAGCGAATTTTTCAAATTCGTCAAAAATAACCGTAACTCTTCTAGTGACTATCAAGACTTTAATTCACTTACTTAGTATAAGTTATTGCGGAACAAATTACGACCACAATGATATATCCGGAGGTTTGCGAAATGAAAGCTGCACCTTGATTGACTTTGGTATGAGTGCTTTTCCTGTGCATTTCAAAATATTTAAGCAGGCGATTACTCTGTAACGTTATGCTCCACCTTGTTGGTGAATTAGGTTGTGTGGCTGAGAGTGGGAGCGCAGTTCATTTCGCGCTCTGTACGTCAAACGTAGAAAATCCGCCCTTCGATCGCGTTGACGGCGAACGCAATTATTCTCCTATCTTTGTCTTACATTGTAAAAGATTAAAAAAAAAAAAATACATCATACATTTTTATGAAAACAGTGGCGGTACAAATGATCCTTTCCAGTCCATTTTGAATAGCGTCCCCCAAGGAATATCATGACACCAAATATTGAAAAACGGACCGAAGGACAGACATGATTAAATCGATTCAGAAAATAACGGGCAATCAAATTAGTATTAAGTACATAGTTCTTAAACTCCATACCGTCGACTTTTTCTCAGATCTGTAACGTGTGGTTTTGGTTAAACAATTTCTTTTGTGCAAAGAATGTAACCATGGCTTACCGAGATTGTTAAGTTCGCGTAAGAAGAAAGTGTTTGAAAGCGGGATATGTTTTTTGATGCCATTTTTTTGGGAGTTTTGCTTCACGGCTTGTTCGGGCGGGGACGTGGGAGGAGAAACGAGAAAAAGAAAAGAGGTGTTTGTTTTGGTGACGGAAGAACTTTTGAAATGTTCCTTTGAAAAATTATCGCAAATTTATAGTGAAAGTAGTTTCTTTTCTTATTATTATTATTACAATTCGCCAAAGTACTTATGCAAAAAACACAAGAAAGAAAGAAAAAGTTATTGGGAAAAAAAAATGGCCTCTGAAGTGAATCAAGAGAAAAGGAAGAAAGCGAAAGATTCCAAAAAAAATTAATTTTTGTGAAAAAACAAAGAGAAAACCGAAAAACTAAAACTTCTGGGAAAAATTGTTAAGGAATTAATTCTCGAGAAAACGTAGAAAAACTTAGTGTAAGTACAGAATATCTCTAGTTGAAGTGTTCCACGTAAACATATTTAATAATGAATAAATTGTATATAAAATGAGTATGTACGCTATGGCTAATCACAACTGAAACGATGATTTAATTGTACTCACAAAGCAACAAATGCCTACTTAGACAGAACATCAGGAAATGTGAAATAAAAGTTAAAAGATCGTTTAACATCAAATATCTCTTGTGCGGCAAAATAATTATATAAATGAAAAATAAACGAAATTCATTTGAACTAAATTTTATTACTAACATATACACATAAGAAAATGCTTCTCCTTGCCTTCGAAAGAGAAGCAATCAATTATTTTAAAATTTGTTTTGCTAACAAGTTATTAGATAGTAATCAGTGACCAATGAATGTGACCATATAGCAAGAAAGAGTAAAAGGCAACTTTGAGCATATGTTTGATAGTTCGTGGGATACGAAATAACAAAGATAATGAATGCAGCCAAATATATTCCACATGGCATTAAGGAAATTAAGCGAGAATTGCGTCAAGACAACATTAACATTAAGTGCAAAGCAAATTCTAACTTATGCCTCGTCAGAATTTTCCTTGTTCCCAGTACATGTGATCCTGTAACTTAATTGCCATAATAAAAACAGCATCACCGTTTTGCGGCGGCGTTAACCGTATACGATATAAACCATTGTGAGCTTAAGTCTTGTTTTGTTGTTGTTATATCTACCTACATACATACCTCTTGTTTATTACATTCCTGAATGTTCTGTAGGCTTTCTACTTCCCTTAATATTCTTGTTGTTGTTGTTGTTGTTGTGAAGAATTATTCAATAAATTGTAATAATTGGATGATGTTAACGTAAAAATATAAAAATATTCTTATTTTTAGGATGCAGTGGTAGTGTTTGTGATATTCGCAAAATCAACCGGTTAAAAACAACAATAATCCTGATTAAAATTTGTATTTCAAGGCGTATAAAATTCAGTTGAATGAATTGGGGCTTAAAAAAAAACTTGAAACAGATCCTTCATTTCACGAAACAAATCGCATTCAATGATTATCGTAGATAAGCAAAATTTTCGCTTTTGTGGTTCGAAAAAAACTCACATGCTATTCATGAAACACATACTCATCCACAACAATTAATAGTTTAGTATGGTTTATGGCTTGCAGACTGGACCGTATTTTTATACCTTACACCCAACTTTCATTATACCGATCGATTCAGAAAATGATTCTGAGTTGCCTGTGTGTCCGTTCTGCATACTTGCGTTCAACCTATAGATTGAAATTCTTGAAATATTTAGATGAAATTCGGTGGACCAACGTGCTTTTGTCCAAGAACGAACGCTATTTAAAATGGCTCGAAGCGATCACGATTTTTATGCGTATAATTAATCGTATTCTTGTTTATTTAGAATCATTTATTCTTATCTCTATTTAACCGTTTGTCATTCGAATTTGCATTCATTTCTCTGATTAATTTAAAAAATTTCCAAAAAAAAATACATTTTATATAAAATAAAAACAATATGGAAATTTTTATCTTCATACCCCTATAAGAGAAACCAATTCTTAATGATGATATCCTATATAGTATATCTAATGGCCTTCTTCAAAAATGATTTGTACCAGCCCTTCCACTTTAGTGCAAACACAAAATTCATTCATTTTTGCATATTATTATCATATATAACACAAGATTTTCATATCAACAAAAAGTTAAATTTCTTCTGTGCTTTCGTTCTGACATATTGTTAGTAAAGTGAATATTCAAAGCTTAAAAAAATTTGTGCACTTGTGTGCACTATATGTGTACATTATATGTATGCCAGAAGTAATCGTCATTTTTATAAAACAAAAATCCCACTCTCAACTTTTTAAGCCCCCATCGGGAACGGGCTTTAGTCCCCGGGGGATCATAATGCTTTACAGACTCATGAATGGCCACATTTATGGGAAATTATGTTTATTTTAGCACAAATAAGTTCAGCTATGCTTACAGTATGAATCCAACTTTAGCAAGTAAGAAAATTATGTTCGATCATGAGCGAATCTTTTATACCCATCACCGTTATCTTAAAAAAGACAAAAAAAGTAAAAGAACCCAATTTTCACGCTCTATAATATGAAGTGAGCGCAGCTGATTTTTTCTGTTTTCGAAATAAAAGTTTTTGTCGCATACGTGTGTGGGCGTTGCAGGCGTAACCTTGAAAATTTTTTGGTGACACGTTCATTTCCGCTAACGGAACAATGTTTACCACAAATACTACAAAGTTGCGCAGACAGACAGGTGGACAGAAGGACAGACGGACATGTTTGGGTGCGTTTCAAATTTGAAACTAGCCAAGAATTTATATACTTTATGAGATCTCTGGTCCTTCCTTCCGGATGTTGCAACGTTTTGACAAAATCAATATATACCCCTCATCCTTCGGTGATCGATTTAAAAAAGTAGTTAATGTTATGACGTATGAGTAGAAAAGAACTATGGACATTTTATTTATTTATTAAATGTTAAAGACATAGAACTCTAGACTAACAATATAGTTAAGAGTAAATGTTTAGAGCAATTATATGCATCCGCAATCATTGGCAGATATATATGTGTGAGTGTTTTTGCTCTGGTTTTCATTTGGTGCACATTACGTGCATTTAGTCTAAAATTGTTAATCATACGCCGCATAAACACATATTTCGGTTGTTTATTTCGGCTTTAAGTGGAGAACTTTTATCTTTATTTTAACATTAATCATACGCCCTGTAAACAATATGTTAACCCTTAATGCCATACTGGCGGCATGTCGTGATATTTTAGAAAATCTGTTAGGTGCGGCCTTATTTATGCATGCAACAATTAATAGATGAAGATGGACGTGGTAATCACGATAGTTCTGATAGTGACTTACTTTTTAAAAATTATTACGAACAATGATGAATATAATAAAGCACTTAATAGAATGCGCGCCGTTCATTAAGGGTTAAATGAATTATAAATAAGGAATGTTTTCAGATTACAAAAGTTACCCCAATAAACAGAGGGACGAAACTTAATTGCATGCATATATTTGTACATCATAACTCATAACGTATAAGCATTTGAATTCCATGGTATTAACAATAGTTATGTGCTTGAAGCGTAATCTTAGTATTATTATTGCTCTCGAAAGATAGAGAAATATTGATAATAGAGAAATATTGATAAATACACCTGATTCAGGAACTCGAGGTGATTAAGAATACAAGAAAATGTACATTCTCAGAGTTTCGATGCGTATTTCTGCTGTACTCCTATGTGAATTTCAAGTGACGAAGTGATGATTTAAAAACTTGCCACTACGTATAGTTACAAAAGTAATATCCACTCGGTATGCCGCTCGGTTCACCTGTCGATCTGTGAATCCATTAATCTGACAGTTTGTCAGATTGTCGCTCTATTGATGCATTCATATATTAGTCAGCCTAACGGTTGGTTTTTCGATCCGACAAATCTCACAATTTCTTGATCTATCAGTTCGCGGGTTAGTGGATTTCTGAGTTTATTAATACTGTTAATATCGGTTTCCACCCGTCTACGGCCACCCAGTCAGTCAACCTATCGATTTAATGAATTATCTTTCAGAAACTTCGTAATTCTGTTAGTGTTCCCATGACGAACATGTGTGCTTAATTTTTGTGAGATTACTACAGTCAGTGTGCAAAAATCGAATATATATGATCATATTTAAACAATTCGATGATATAAACAGATGACTTCCATTTACATTTTTGTTTTAAGTAATCGATTCATTCTTTAGCTATTATTTTTTTTATATCCGTCACCGACGAATATGCGATATATTCATTTTGACAAGCGTGTGTAAGCAGAGATCCCACAAAATATATATGTTGTTGATCAGCATAAAATTCTGAATTGATTTAAGCATGTCCGTCTGTCCGACTGTCCGCCTATGTAATGTCTGTTGTACACATTCTCGTGGTCGCAAAACAAACTTTAAATTTGGCAGAAATATTGAAGTTCTTGCACACAGCGTGGTATTGAAAATTGGCTAAATCGTCGGAAGGATACGCCTACAGTACCACGTAAAGTGAGAACACATCTCTTTTTCAAAAGGAGTAAAGAATTGGTTTTTCGCTCACTGCTCGTAAACTATAGCAGATAAATCTATAAAAATTTGAACGTGAATGCTATAGTGCCTGTACAAAAATGAAAAAAATCAGCCACGCCTAGTTAATTTTAAGAGTGTCATAATTTTTTTTTTTTCAAAACTTTTATACAACGCATAGAAGCAGGATTCAAAAACCTCATAAAGTGTATAAATTTTTGGCCAGTTTTAAATTCGAAATGCATCTAAGCATGTCCATCCAACCATTTGTCCATCTGTCCATTTGCGCAACTTTGTAGTATCTGCGGTATACATTCACCCGAGAATGAAGTTATCGGCTAATAATTTGCGAAAGAATTTGGAGAAGAGTTAAAATTTTCAAAGGACACGCCTACAACGCCCACACGCCTATGCAACAAAAACTTTTATTTTGAAAGTAAAAAATTCCATATACGTCCCCTCCTTATTATAGAGCGTGAAAATTTGATCTTCTTACTTTTTTTTTTGTCTTTTCTAGGTAACCGTGATGGCTATAATCGATTCGGTCACAATCAAATATCATTTTTTATTTTTTTATTATTTTTTTGTTTTTTTAAAGATAGTACGTGTAATTAATTCATGGGATGCCTTAAGCATATATATATGGGTATCGCAGAGTGAACGACAACGTTATTATTCCTCATGACTAGTATATGAAAATTCACAATAATCACAAAATTGAAATTCAGTGCCGGCAGCTTATTCCTTTTGCTTGCTATATGCGTATAATATATGTAATTAATTATTTTATCCCCATAGCGATATAAAAGCTCGGAAATGTGGCGGATAATGTTGTATGGGACATGAGGAGTACATAAGCAAAATTTGATATTGCGCTTCTACGTGTAACAGTTGAGGAAGGGCCCTTTTCCATTTCATCCAACGAAGTTTTCTACATTATCGGTCTTTTGTATATTTACCAGGAAATCGAGCCATATACATTCGCCTAGTACGATTATTCACATCGTTTTGGTGATAATAAACTAAAAATTACACATTATTTTGATGCACAGGCTTACTGTTCATGAAAGCCCGCATATTTAAAGTATCCTTGTATGCGGTGGCATCCAAAAAATAGAACTACGTGATCAAAATTCGGTAAAGATGATTTCTTTGTCAATTGACTTTCACCATGACGTATGGAAAATTAGTCCTTTTATAATGTGAAGAGTCAGTTTTCATAGAAACGTTTACATGAGAGGGCGTTCAAAAATTTCCACAGCCCAATCAACTTTTTCGTATCAATTTCGAATGTCGAAATATACTCACACAACAAGTTTTGTGGAAAAATTTTTGAAAATTCCAATCTTCTTCCATATAACGACTTTTCAAGATAGGAAGAGTGATCGAAAATGTGGACCGATAGCGTTCGTCCTTGGGTCAAAGTACATGAATGTAATAAATTTCATCAAAATATCCCAAAAATTACGACCTATCAGTGGAACACAAATTACATGGACAGATATCAGACGGTCAGATGGACAGACAGACTTAGGTCAGTGTAATAAAAAGTGCGTTTATCTTAAGCCCGTCGGGATGTAATATACGTTCGCACCACAAGTGACGCAGGGTATAATAATGGGAATTGCAATTAAGAAAAGATGAATGGAATGTATAGATCTGTGTACGTTTGTAAATTTACTAAAAATGATGTCTTGTAAATGCCGTAGGTATTGAATTCCACAAATAATAGCAATGGCAAAGACCAAAGAATAACTGAAGAAGTAATTTAATCCAAATCTCAATCACAAATGTGTTTTATTTGCCTAATATATATATATATATAATATATATACAATCAACAAATACTTATATATTTTTTGGGTGTGAGACTTCTCCCAACAGTCCTCTATATGGATATTAGGCTCTTCCGTAGGTTCTTTCAGTTCTTGAAATATCACGTCATGCCGCCTATATAATGGCAGTCAATATTTATAATGTCGACAATGTGGCGGTATTCGGTTCACGTCCCGGTAACTCCAACCTATTTTTCATATTAAGAGAAAGTGAAATATTTATTCATTTATTTTACTTGAAAAAATGACGTAGGGAAAATTTAGCAGACGTCTCCAATTTAGATTTCTCTCAGGCTCTTGCGCGTGATGCATAAATACACTAGAAAACAAGCTCTTTCAAAACCCCTACACCACTTGTGGTACAAGTGCGAATGAATTGCAATATTCAGAAGGACTTGACATAGACCCATCTTTTACTATACCGACGTGTAATCGTTCGTGTGCCTATCCGCCCATCTTGTTTTCTTATGTTCAAGAACCGACGATGTACACCGACATCTTACTTGGAAAAGTGGTTATATGAGTAACTCTTTTAAACGAAATGTCCTACTGTACCATTTTTACTTGTGAAAGGGTAAGTTTGTCAAGTCAAAATATTTGAACGACAATTTTAAGAAATCAACCATGAACTGCATTAAATTGAAAAATATTTCCGTATGCCTTCGGATATAATCGGCGACTACCCGCGTTATATTCCATAAAACTTAAGGCAAACATGAATATAATCTTCCTTTTTTCTACTTACTTTTTAAGGCCAGTGTTCGAGTTAGTCAAGGGAGTGCCTACAAGACATCTCGCTCATTACCAAGCTTAAGCTATTCCATGTGCGCATCTGCTATTAGTCTTTTCAAAAGTTAAGGTTTCACGCGAGAGTTCGTATTCTAGAAGATTTTCACTATTCTATCTCCTGCTTTGCTGGTGAATGCGTGGAAATTGGAAATTAACATTTGTCGAAAATCGCACAAATTAAAAACCTGAGCTACTCCACATCTATTTAAAACCTAGTGTCAGCTCACAACCGACCTATAAACAGTAAGCTTAAAATAATCTCAAAAAGAAAAAAAAAAAAAAAAAAAAAATTAAAAGAAAAACACCATCGTGGGCTACGGCCGAATATTAGATACCCTACACCACCCTACAATTATTCATAAAGCAAATTTTCAAAATAATAAACATATGGGAAGTTGTTGAAAAAGTGATCCGATCTGAAAGTTGCACATAAGAAAACAAGACGAGCAAGCAGACGGACAGGTGGACAGACGGACAGACAAGCTCACATCAATTCAAAAAGTGATTCTGAATCGATAGGCACATTAAAAGATGGTTCTATCTCAGGTACTTCTGGTTGTTGCAAACATCCGAACAAACCTAACGCACTTTTCTACTAAAAGTGGTGAAATGTTGGTATAAAAATGAGAAAACTTTCAAAACTTTTACACCGATATTGAATTCTGGGAAATATTTCATGCACTTACAAAAATCTTGTTAGCCTAATAACCACGCGACTTTTATTCCTCCATTATACTTCATCCACTACAGTATCAAATTTTCTCAAGTCTTCTTACACGTCATCCTGCTTCTTTTTTTTTTTGTACGCTTACTGTACATTGAGTTGGCGAAGAGAAAAAAAAAGAAAAAAAAAGAAACATTATCTACGTATGAAAGAGTAAAGGAAATGCAAACATTTTCAAACTCTCAAACGGACGAGCATTCCTCGCTCCCACCTATTAAATTAAGAAAGCGGATTTTATTGGTGAAATACGTAGAATGAAAAGGAAAAGGAAATTAAGTGTACATCAAAGGTTCTGATACATCAGTGATTTTGTGCATTGATAATACGGGACACTGCGGATTTTTCCTTCCTGCATGTATCTATAGGAAGATTTGCTGGTATTATATATATTAAGATTTCATTTTTTGTTTTTTTTTTTTGTTTATTCATCTAATGGAAAGATAAAGTGAAGCGAAAAAAGAAAATAAATAAATCGAAGCGATTTTTTTAGATTAGTAAAGGAACTGCAATTTTCTTATTCTTTTTAATGGTTCGCTTTCAAATAGCATTTTCTCAAAGAATGTAATGGCCAAACGCATACACGCGCGTTCACACACATTCACATTCGTCAAGTTGGCTGTGGAATAACATTTTCTCAAATTTGTTTTTTTTTTTTGTTGATTTTTATTTTATATTAGTTTTATACCGAAAAGAGGAAAAACAAGAAAAACAAAAAAAACTAAATTTACAATTAAAATTAACAGAAAAATTGCATTTGATTTGAAAACTTAGAGTTATCACACAAGACACACAAATGTGAATACATACGTCTGTAAAAATAAATTATTTTTTATTTTATTTGTTTATTTATTCATTTAAAAAACGGCCACACATAACTGACTCATACAGTTTGCGGTTCTGTTTGGGTCTGAACGTCACGTTGGCGGCTTAAACGATAACCTAAATAGGCATCCAATGCATAAAAGCTAAAAGCGAGCAAAGCGAAAAACTGCAAAGAAACGAAAGAGGAAAAAAATCAACATCAACACACAAATGTATAGAAAAACTCATAAATATATATATATTTTTTTTTTGTTTGTTTTTATATAATAATTACATATTTATTATTATATTACATTTTGCTACCTGTTTATACTGGGTGCGTGAATTAATATCCTCGTTTTTTTTTTTATTTTTATTAAAATGTGTAAGAACATGTTATATCAAGAAAGATGGAAAATATGGTTACTGAGTAAGGCGGCAGGAAAGTGATGCCAACCATCGGATTGGTACTCCATCGAAGATATGAAAAACTTATTAGAAGTGTTTGTAAAGCTCAGAAACACGCTCGCAGAAACACATGCGCGCGTATTGCAATATATTTTCAATTAATGTGTCCGTCTGTCTGTCTGTCTCTGTCTCTTAGAAATCAAACTTACGATCTTATCACTGCCTATAGGAAAAGAAAGTTGATTTAACAGATGTTTTCTATTAAACTTAACGCAAATTGGCATTTGCCAGTGACGCCTGTTGATCCGCCTACAATTACGGATCGGCTGTCAATTTTTTCTAAATTACATCTTTAAAATTTTCAATTTTCTTTAAATCTTCAGCATTATCACTAATTTGCAATATCACGTAAATCAAGTTAAAATTTCGCCCAGCCCTTAGAGCCTATATACAAAGGTATATATATAAATATGATGTGCGTTCAACAGATGTTTGCAGATGTCGTGGGTTGCGTACTCGATTTTACATTTATCAAATTTCGATCTTTTATTATGTGGATACATATGCCTGCAACATATGATGACATTATCAGACATTTCGCATTTTTACTTTGTTTTTGACATGTGTGAAGGTCAGAAGTGTCTTGGTGTGCTTGGGAATTTTTTTGCTATCGAAAAAAATAGATCAAAGAATGTGTATTAAATTTTGTGTGAAAAAGAAAATTAAGTGCTCCAAGTGTACCAAATATGTTGACTATGGCATTTTGATGAGAGAACCTTAAGCAAAAAAAAAATGCGGTACAAAATCTTCACAGAAGGCCGACAAGTTGTTAGATGACGACGCCCGCCCTGGACGCCCCAGCACGTCAACAACAGATGAAAACGTTGAAGCAGTGAAGAAAATTTGTTATGGAGGATCGTCGAATCACGGTTAGACGAGTTGTTGTCGGCATATCGGTTGTCCCATGCAATGCAATTCTTTCGGATGTTTTGCGCATGAAACAACGAAGTATGACAGCGAAGTTTTCTCTAAAATTGCGAAATTTTGATCCAAAGGACCTGAGTATCGGTCGCCAGCTATTCAATGAGGTAAACGACGAACTACATTTGCTCGAAAGGATCATAACTGGTGACGAATCAGAAACGACCTATGAAAGACGGGGTTTTGTTACGATTAAGGAGATAAGGACTCAACTCCCTACCAAAGAGGAGTGGAGCGCCAAAGTGGTGGGAGTGCTTCGAGAATTGAGATAAGCGTTGGCACAAGTTTTTTTCTTTATCTAATGGGCATTACTTTGAAGGAGACAAAATAGATATTGATGTTCATAGAAGATATCATGCTAATATGGTCTTCAGTTTGTATAATTGCCTATAAATGCTGGCAAAGATTACATCGTTTATCAACGCATCATCATCTCCATTATGCTATCATGCTGTATATATTTTCATGCTTGCATGTATTTTGATAATTTTTGCACTTAGAAAGGCGTTTATTGAGAAAAATTAGGAAAATCAGAGTGTTAATCAAAGTGTTGGCAGCGATCCAACTATCGACCCATTTTCGCACTTCTTCAGCGTTTCGAAACGGCGCGTGTCAGCCGAACCATGCTGCATCGATCAGCCTCTATGTCTAGTGAGTTGCAACAGTGTGTCTATGATAACTCTTGCAACGTGTGGCCGAGGATTGCCCTGCAAGAGGATGACTTTGCGTCTGTTAATCGCTACTGTTCGTCTTTTTTGTAACAATACTTCGTTTAATTCGTTCAATTGACGTCGGCAGACATCTGCACAAACAGTTTCATTAGATTTTAGCAGCTGCTAATACACTATACCTTGCTGCTTCCACCATATGCACAGAAAAACTTTGGGGCAATAAGTGTTCCGCTTCTACGTCGCTCCGGCTAGTTCTCCTGGATTAACCGATGATTTTTTGCGCTTGGCATCGTCGTAATAGATTCACTTTTCATTGCCAGTCACAATACGCCACAGAAAACTCTTGTTTTTTTCTACCTGATAAGCTATGAAACCGCGTTGTTGAAACGGTTCGAAATCATATTTTCAGTCAATTCCTATGCTAGTCATTTTCCCTCCTTTTGGATCGTTCCCATCGCATGCAAACGTCTCAAAACAGTTGTAAGCTGTTCGAAAGCTCTTTGAGAGTTTTACCTGGGTTTTCGTCCAATAAGTCTTACAATGCATTGTCTTCGAACTTTTTAGTTCCCCCACGCCGTTCTCTGTCATTGACATCGAAAATCACTACTTTTAAGCCGTTGAAACGAAAACCGACTATTCGAATATGATGGGGAAGCATCACCAAAAACTTTTCAAAAAGGTCTAATGCAGATTTCTTCAAATCAAACAGCAAACGTAATGAATGTCGAAAATGCGATTTTAAGCATTCCATGATTAGCGTCTGCATCCACTGAATGACTTCGTAATACAAAATGAGAAATTTATGTAGAGAAAAGTGAAAATCGAATCGAATTTAACCGTTGTGCATAGGTATACTTCCCATTGTTTTACAAAACATATGTACAAGCACCATTTATATACATATATATTACTTTACTATTGTAGTTTATATCGTAGTGTATGTAGTGTAGATTTGCAAAGAGAGGCACACTTATCAATTGCTATTCTATTACTTCCCTGACCCATTCAACAAAATATTATATTTAGCACTTTGTATATAATTGAGTCATACGCACTAGCACTAACACTATATGATAATAATACACATTGTATAGTGGAATTTAGAAAATGCGATCAGTTAGGATTGCAAGTGCCCTAAATAATTCTGGAAAAATAAATATGAATAAAATTTTACATAATCAGCTGAATATCTTAACTATACAAACAAGCGTAAAGTGCTTAAGTCTAATAATTACACTCTACGCTACTTGTGGTAAGAATATCTTATAGTTTGTGCGCATGTACTCCATATCTAAAAGGATTGTAGATTATTACACCAGTCGGAGAGAATCGTCTTTTTAATCAACTAAGGCATCTATTTTGTCTACTAATTACCTGGCCTGGTGTCTACTCATGGATACTTGTTAGGGAACCTTGTTTTGAATTCACTTCGATTTAAAGATTTTCATGAGAATCGCGAATCGCTTTGGAGAAACTTCTGCTAAGCGAAGTAATGTAGGGTGATAGTAATAGTCTGCCTTGCCGAATAAAAATATTTTAACTAGTTTTTAGTTTTCGTTTTCAATTCTTTTACCCGACACTACTGTACAAATGTCTGTCTTTCCCGATTTAAAATCAAATTTAAATTCTTTTAATCCTCTTGTTGCGTATATAAAATGAAAAAATTCAAATAAAATTATCATTTGTGATGAGTGAAATTATCACCTTAATGCATGCAATTGGGTGAGCTCAAGTTTCTTTCTAGCTAAGAAGAATTGCTATCCAAGGCATTGGTAGTTGAAATCAAAATGTATCGACAGTTGAGTCATTCGGTCCGAGACAATCTTCCAGTTTCCATTTCTCCTACAGGGACAAATGGCATTGAGCCTAACTCAACAATAAAAATCGGTTGCAAAAAATCGTCGGCGACAAGATAGGTTAAGGACAACATATCTATTAATTTTTATACACCACACCACTGCTGGTACAAGGTGTATCAAGCCACAGCTACCTTAGAAAAGGTAAGCCTTTATATGGAAAAACGATAAAATTTTTGACATGAAACTGAACGAAATTTTGTCTCGATAGAATTATGTTTTGTACCCCACTCCGATGAAAAGTAAGTAAGTAAAGTATTTTTCTATAATTTGACATACAAATATTCACATATCAAAATTTAGACGGTGTAGACCTATTTTCCGGACTTCATCTCCTTTAAGTGCAAGGCAATTTTTTGTATGTGCAACAATGCTTTATGACGACAACAGGCGAGTAGAACTTAAATCTTTGACAAATAAATTAAATTTGTCAGTTTTCGCTCTCTTCCATATAAGGAACTCCCATAAAGAGTATACTTTTAAGTCGAGACAAGATATAGTTCTTGGTATATTACCATGAAAATCGGTCTTGCTTGTATATCTTAGTTATAGGAGTTATTATAATCCATATTTGATTACTTATCTATAAATAATAAAATGTATAATGTGGACCCTTTCTTCGGCTTCTGTTGTAACCTCTATCGAAATTCGTTGAAATTGTCAGAGAAATGAAAATTTGACGTAAGAAATAATATGAAATAAAAAACGAAAGGAATTAATTCAAGCATCAATGTATGAATTGAAGACATATTACAAGTGAAAATCATTTCACACCTTGACGCCCATTCGCAATATATATATTTTTTTAAATAATGTGACTAAGTATTCGATACGATTCCAGTTCAATGCCAAAGCAAAAAAACAAAAAACAAAAAAAAAAATGAATAAATAAATAAATAAACAAAAAGTTTTATTGTTTGGGGGAAAGTAAGTACATACCGTTGCTATTGTATACGCCGTTACATCCAAGGATATCGTTGTCGAGGCAGCAATAAAACAGGCAAACGCCAAAAATACGTGCAGATAATATTCACATTTAACGGCATTGAAAATGTAAAATTTATGCTGCCACAGTTGAAACAGGCGTGCTCCTAGCACTGACGAAGTGCACACAAATGCGAACAGTACGATGGTATTGTAGAAGCAAGCGCGAAAATTGTGCAAATGTACGGAACTGCATAAAATGCATATGAAACCGAAGAAACAACACGTCTGCAAATGTATGCATGTATAAGTGTTAACGGATTTAAGCGTTAATGATACGAAATCAACATAATTTAACAAACATGGTACGACTTGAAGAGTTGAACCAAATTGGAGAAACACTGTTGAAAAAATTAATTATCGACCAAATACGCAATCGAAACAGCACTTCACTTATATATATGTACACATGTATGTGCAGAGACAGAATTACAATTACTTCGTGTCAAACGCATTTGCAATTTGAATTCTTAAGGGCTCAATATTTTCTAGCTTTCTTGCCTATGTAATCCTTGTATAACTTTTTATACGCTACACTACTTAAGGTACAGGGCATATTAAGTTAGTGCCAACGTATGTAACACGCAGGAGGGCTTAAGATAGACCCACCTTTATTACACCGATCTCCGTCTGTCTCTCTGTCCGTTTGTCCATCTGTCCATGCAAATATGTGTTTAAACTACAGTTCGCAATTTTTGAGATATTTTGATGAAATTTGACATACGGACGTGCTTTGACTCAAAGACGAACACTATCGAAAATGGTCCGGGTCGCTCCATTTTTCCACCACACATTTTGGTGTATTGTTACCACGAATGAATGCGAGTGAATCACTGTACTAGGCGAAGTGGTGTAGGGTAAAGGTCGTTGTAAAGGTCGACGTTGCCCGACTACAATGTTCTTACTTGTTTTAATTAAAATCTTTTTACATTCAGTTTGGGAGTATATCAGGTCTGTTAAGCATTACTAACGTGTAGAAATAAGGACACCGGAGACCCTTCATTAAATCTTAACCATATCAAGAGAGTACAAGGAATTGTCAAAAAATAAAAACATCCCTCCATCGAATTTAACGATTATCAACTGATACAAAGCCCTTTTCCAAGACCGCCTTGTAAACTTATTTCCTTAGTGCAACTATTCAAGTCCTTTTTCGCGTTTCCTTTCCAATGAAAATCGCTTTGCAAATTTGCTAATAACTGTGGAAAAGAGCTGAGGCATTAATTTCTTACCAAGAACACATTCATACGTTTGGTACAAAGTGTTTGACTGATTGAAATATTGCCTCGCTCTAACCTCTCTGACCGGCTATATAAATGTCATCCAAATTGGGACACTTTCGTATAAACCGTACGAAAAACGCTTACATTCATTCATCAATCAGTGGTCGACCTTTCTCTTGCGATTAGTATTTGTATACATTTCATAATTTTCTGAAATCCTAAAATACTTGTTTTCAAAAAAAAAAAAAATTGTTATTTCGAAATCGTAAATAAATCAAGTGAACTCCTTCCGCCAATCCAGTGTTAAGAAAGCGATCACGAATGTGTCTTTCAAAGATAAAATTGCTTCTTTTTTATTTCTTTCGTATTGCAAAGGGATCTTATCTTTACTCAACTATCTGAGACTAATTATTGATACGCATGAAAATTTCTTCCTGTCGCTTATGCGCTTATGCCTATTAATTTTTTCACTTTAGTTCTTTCATTCTCCAACAGCACGTATATTATGATAAATGGAAAAAAAGACAAGGAGACGGAATAAAGACACAAAAAAAGAAAGAGCAAGCAAATGTAACGTAAAACGAATGCGATTAGTTTTTATAAACAAAGTTTTAATGACTACGTTAAGTGTGGATGCAGGTGTGTCCTGCTTCAAATCGGTCTCATCATGAAGCGTGAAGTAAATCGCGATGAATAAATATTTAATGAAATGAATATACTTTTCACTATTAGCAGTCGAAATAGTTTAAAAGTTACAAACAACATATATAAGAACATTATAGTCGGGCAATGCCGAACATTGAATACCTTACATCACATCGTCACTCTTTTTGGCAATAGTGCACTAAAAATTACACATTGCAGCCCGCATATGGAAGGATGCCCAAAACATCGCATCGGTGTAATCGGAATTTACTTAACTTAATTTACTTTCAAAAAATTGTTATATTTCTCCGTCAGTTGGTTTGTCACAACGAACTGGAAATTAGACCTTTCTAAAAATATATAAGGGCTTGCTTTTCATGATAATCCCAACATTTGTTGTATTATAGTAATTAAATCTTTGTAGGACTCAAATGTATGAACATTGGCAATGGCGAGAAAGACCTCTATAGGAAAATTCCAGAAAATAAGAGCACGATTTTTAGCTATTGTAAGAAATTGTAAGCGAATCATTCATACTTCCAGACGTAAACTTTAGGAAATATTAATAACACATTTGTGAGTTTGGGAGTTCCGAACGAAAATGAGTGAACCGGATGGACGGACGGAATATCAAAGACCTAATGTGCGGGACTTCAAACCGCTGGAATTACACAGTACACATCAGGTCTCTTGTGCGAGTGTTAAGTTTTCCTTCATGGGACGAATGAGAGGATGTACTTGACTGATGAGAAATCTTACATGGCATGAGGTCCATGAAATAGACCTATTCGGCTCAAATTTAATCTACATAATTTTTTATATCACATCGCTCTTATGAACAAATTTTCAACATACAACAATTACTCCTCGTTTTTTTGACATTTAAGGGCTTACATTTTCTGAGAATCCTCCCTATATGCGGCTGGTATCTACAGATAAAAAAGAAATCGCAAAATATTTAATTAATTGCAACCCTGCCTATAATATTAGCGAATGTTTTTTTAGATAGACTTGCTTGCTAGCTAGCATCGTACATATTTAAGATTATGATCTATTGACTGAAACCTGTTAAAATTTTTGGTTTTTTTACTTTAAGCCCTTTTTCTTGCCATGTATACAATGTGTATATGTATATGTATATGTATATACGAAAGAACAAAAATATAAGACAACTGTTCCTAATAAGTCCAAGCGCTTGGCCCGATTTAATCATGTTCGTTTGTTTAGTTGTTATCACACTAATGCTTCCAATTATTATAAACAAATATTTCATATTAGGTGTGCAAATAACTTCTGCGTATAGCTTGTTAAAATTTAGATATGACTAAGAACTACTTGTTACAAAACAGGACAATCAAAATATACCTTCTCACGAACTATAGTCTTTCGCCTCTATCTTACTGGATGACTTTGCGATAGAAACTTTGTGATTTCGAGACGAACTAAGCATCGATTCATTTTCATATATTTTCAAATTGTACGAGCCGTCGGTCTGCTACATATGACTGCATCGACCTGAATAAATGGTAATCAGAAGGTGGCACGTCTGGAGATTACGCCGCAATCGAAAGAAGTTCCTAGTCCAAATGGAAAGTCATTTTCCGGATGGCCTTTGCGCAGATGGACGGACGTAATCATGAAGCTGAATCTTCACGTTTCAAGTTCTTCAAGTTTCTTCAATCGCGTCACTTAATTTGATTGGTTGGCCTTGCTATCGTTCAAATGTGTAATGAAGGATTCCTTCCCAGATCATAGTCCTGAAAACTATAATTTTTTGCACGACATCTCGCGAATCATTTCCTAACTCTTTCATAGCGTAAGGCATATTCACGCCAAGTCAATTTAATCATTTCTTGACCAATCAATTTATATACACAGAATTTATTTGTGAACCTAATATACTTAGGGTATAGTTATCGCCAATTACCCGGGGGATGTATTTCGGTGATGGTCGGACAAAAGTTGGGTGGAGAGAGAGAGAGAGAGAGAGCAGTAGGGAGTGGCCGCTGCCTGGAAGGTGTATGCTCGATCGATAAATGATTTTATCGCCCAAGGACTCACTATAGGGGCGCACTGAGAATTTAACCCGGATATGCAGACTTGATAATCGCGCTTCTTAACTATACGACTGTGTGGTAGCCCTCTGACGAATGTTTCGGGTTATCAAAACAGCAAATGTATTTTTTTACAGACAGACCCTCAACCTTTATTATAGAAAGTGGTTCTGAATTGATCTCGTCTGTCCGTACCTTTATTTTCGTTCAACCTACAGGCCGTCATTTTTTAAATATTTGATATGAAATTCAGTACACAGATGTGTTTCGGCCAAAAGGCGAATGTTACTGACAATCGGTTCGATTGGATCACTTTTTCGACCACTTATTCCGAAAAGTCGTTATGTGAATAATTAGATTAAGCGACGTGACTTAGGATATTTAATGGTAAGCCGTGGCCCACTATAGTCAATCCACTTATTTGAATTCGTATTATTTAAAAGTAGAACAGTTTTAAGAATGGAAATAAAAAACAAGGAAAATTATATTCGGCTGTGAGGGAATCTTTTACTTTTACCACCTTTATCCTAAAAAAGGCTACAAAAATAACGAAAAAGTGGAAAATATTTTCATACTCGATATTATAAGAGGAGCGTCGCTGATTATTTTTATTTTTGTGAAATATGCGAGAAAACTTTTCCCATGTGTAACGACTAAAAACCTCAGATGGCAGAGAACTTCTCGGATTTTAGATGTATCCCTTTACCAATTCAGACGCTTTTCAACCCAAACCCAATCTGCGCGTTGTGGGCGACTAAGTCCACGCTAAGTAATAATAGTTTGACATTCGAAATTGATATGAAAAATTGGATTCGGCTGACGTATTTTTTTGGAACTCACTCTTATATGACTGAATCCCCATGAGAACTGAATTTTTATATGAAAAAAAGGTCTTATTTTCAATGTTTTATGGCGAAAATTAGTCCACGATAGTAATTCGACATAAAAATTAAGTGAATTAAATTTGAAACACATGGATCTGTTTCTTGGATCTTATTCCATATAAGATTTCTCATGACTAGTAAGCCTTTCAAATAACGGTTTACTTTTTACTACTTTGTGGTGAAAATTTGTCTTTAGTAGCAGTTTAACAAAAAAATTAACGATCGGGAATTTCGATAAAATAGATCTATTTTTTAGACCCTAGCATACATAGAGATGATCATGAAAAGCAAGTCGTTGTACAGGAAGAAAGTCTGATTTTCCCTTTTTTTATGACGCAAACTGGAATGTAATTAAAATTTTTTGGAAGTAAATTATCTTTGCTAAATTTGGATAAGACCACGCGATGTTTTCGGGCAAGCTCCTCCGCGATGTTTTTGGGCTTCCATGGATAGTATGCCTTTGCATGAAAATGTTTAATTTTTGGCGTATTATTACGAAAACAAACGCCTAAATGTAGTAAGCGAAGTGGTGTACGGTATTTAATGGTTCGTCGTTGCCCGGCTATATACTGTCCTTACTTGTTATGCTAGAAGTTTATTTTTATACGTGAAATTGAATAAAATTAAAAGAGACTTGAGAAGCAAAAAAAATAAGCGTAAACAGTTATGAATATTTTATGTAAGTTAAACGCTTACATTTGCGCATTGCGCATAGTTGCAATTTTGCGCGTTTTCCTGTCAAATCTAACGCTAACAACCACTTAACCTTTAACCTAAAACCTTTTTGAAAACGGAAGAAATTCTCCTTTATTATATTATATATATAGAGTATGACGCGTCGAGAGGATTAGATTATCATTTTATACATCGGTTCTTCATTTTTATATATTTTTTCCAATAATTTTATCAATTTTTAGCGATTTTCTTTCGGATAATTCGGAATTTGTCTTTTGTTTCTACCCGACAATTGGCAACAGTACGACAAACACATTTCAATTTATCTATCATCTTATCACATGTGACCTACACACAAGCCAACGACCAACATATAATAATGATTACATACTTTAATAATTTTCGTTTGCGTTATTTTTTTTTTTTTTTTTTTTTACATACCAAACAAGAGATTTTTAGAACACCGGAAATTGATTTTAAGTAACTGGCATCATATTTGAATTCTGTAGACATTATTGATCTTAATAATAATAATAATAATAATAATAATAATAATAATAATAATATTAATAATAATATTAATAATAATAATAATAATAATAATAATAATAATAGTAACAATAATAACAATTTTACTGATGATTCATGAATTATTTCAAATTTTTATTTAATCATTTTATATTTGCTTAAAAAGAAAAAAAGTCACGACTAATTGCATTGCTTATCACAATTTATTTATATACAAACAATATAGATTTTAAAGAACTATAATTCTTTTTCGATTCTTTAATATATATTTTATGTAAAATTTATGAAACCAATATTCTAGTCTTTTAATTCTTCTCATGCTTCCACTTGTTAAACTTTTTAAAAACTAAATAAAACCCTTCATACAATATAACGAATAATCGACAAAAGAGAGCAAAAGTATGCAAAAAGAGATAAAGACAGAGAGTAAAAACAGCCGCACGCTAGCATTCCGATAAGGCGAACGGGAGAACAACAAATGCATTTCATTGTATTATTTATATTCTTATATCAAAAAAAAAAAAAAAAAAAAAAAAAGAAAAAGAAAAAAAACACAAAA
>CCAG010006202.1:0-27825 GCA_001077435.1 Glossina morsitans morsitans
GAACGGGGGAAAAAAAAAGACATTTAATTTTTTTTTTTTAATCTTTATAAAAAAAAAAAAAAAAAAAAAAAAAAAGAATAAGAAGAAAAACACAAAAGCGCGCGTACGCGTACAGAATTAATGCAGAGAAAATTTTTCGCACTAAAATATTTGACTTATACTCAAACTGAAAATATGATTCTAGTCAAATATTACTTTACGGCTGGAAAGGTAAACGGCAAAAAAAATTAAGTGTTATATTTGGTATTAATTTAGCACCCGTTTTATATACACATATGTATATATATTCCACACCGTAAATACTGAAAGCCATGCAAGCGTGAACGAGGAATTTTTATTATCGAGTAACTTAAACGAATTCTTTCTTTTTCCGCTTTGGTTCAATTTCACTTTTTCAACGAATCCACGCAAACAAATAGTAAAATTTAATTAATTAATAAAATGATGAAGTTAACCTTAGCAATAATTGGATCATGAGTTCCAAAGCTACGAGACTTAAAAATAAACAAGTAAAAAGACTTTAGTGGGACATGGCCCACCTTTAAATATCCGACATTACTTTGTTCAATACAATTATTCATATAAAGGAATTTTCAAATATAAAATAATTCTCTGCGTAAGGAACGGTCGGAGAAGTGTTGCAATCCGAAACATTTCCACCAAAATGTCTCAATAACTGCGATCTGTAGGTTGAACGCAAGAACAAGCAAGACAGACATCCAGGCGGACGGACATACGGATACACAAGTTTATCGATCGATGTAATAAAAGATTGATCTATCCATCAAGTCATTCTGGGTGTTGCATGGACCCGCACAAACTTAATATATCCTTGTATCACAAGTGATGCAGGCTATAATGATGAAGATTCAACAGATCAGAGATATTAAGTATTTACGAGTCAATTGTTACCACCTTGTAAGGGTAACTTAAATGAATGAGAAAAGATTAGGAAGGATTTTTCATCGTAAGAAATACCATTCTAAAGATTTTAGAGACCCGTGAGAAAAATTCCTGTGCAAACGTATAAGAAGCAATCTATAATTACCATAAGGCTATTTGTGCATACGTGACAACACCAAGAACGGAGACCTAAAAATATTGATTTTTTTCTTTTTACACCCATCGCCGAAGAATGAAAGGTATATTCGTTTTGTTACACAGCTTGCAACGCCCAGGAGACTCCTCAAAGTATATATATTCTTGATCAGCACAAATCGATTTAAGCATGTCCGTCTGTGCAAACGTCAAGCTATCACCTTCAAATTTGGCAAAAACATTGAAAGTTTTTGCACACAAGTTGGTAATAAAAATGGGCCAAATCGGTCGAAAGACACGCTTGCAGTGAGAACATCTCTGTTTTTCAGAAGGAAGGAAAAATTGGTTTTGAATCATTAAATGGAAAAAATCATCAAGAAATGAAAAAAATTGACCACGCCTGTCCAGTATTATAGTGTATGAAAATTAAATTTTTCTTTTCTTTTTTCAATGCCTTTAAAACACGCAGAAACAAGCTTTAAAATCCCCATAAAGTATACAAATTCTTGCCCAGTTTCAAATTTTGAATGTACCTAAGCATGTCCGTTTGTTCGTCTGTCCATCTGCCTGTTTGCGCAACATAGTACCATTTGTGGTAAACATGTTTCCGTTTGCGAAAATTTGCAAAGGAATTTGGAATTGACCTAAACTTTTCAAAGAACACGCTTGCAATACCCACATTCCTATCCAATAGAAACCTTTATTTTAAAAATAGAAAAAATCAGCCGCGCCTACTCCATATTATAGAGCATGAAAATTTTTGCTCTTTTACTTTTTTTGTCTTTTTAAGGACAAGAGTGGTGGTATAAAAGATTCGGTCATGACCGAATATAATTCTCTTTTTTTACAAGAATTTGTCTAAATATTATTATTATCACCAATTTAGCCAGGGAAATAAATTCCGAGACTAAGCTCTTAAAGTACTAGCATCTAAGGCTATCGGCTTCATTAAAAACTCCGCAATACTTGAGGCTCGAGCCTCCGGCCGCTGAGTTGCTGGTCCAGATTCTTTGCCTTAGGCCACTCAGGCCCGGATTTTATCCAAATAATTTATATACTAACAACCAAATAAAATTCTTTTGAATTACTACGTATTCATGTCATGTCATTTATCTTTTAATAAACATATTGAAAAATGAATCGTTTACCAAGTTTGCATTAAAGCAAATGATACGGTGCACGGTATTTAATGGACATCCTTGCTCGACTATAATCTCTTTACTTGTTTCTTGTAGTGATGGTTTTGTCGCGCTCTATGTAGAATTCGTAGTACAAATACTTCAATGTAAATGTTGGCAACTTTCTAAAATAAGTGCAATAAAAGTAAAGACGCTCATAGTAAACAAGAAAGATGCGTTATTATAGAAGGAACAGCATGAAATAATTTATGGTAAGAAAACTATTCTTTTACTATGTCAGATGTTAACTGGTATATATCAAGATCTTTCATCTCATTGAAATGAGAGAGACTGGCATACGTGTGGCTATCTCCCTTCGGCACTGAGTTACTTAAAAATTGGGCGATTTTTTAGATACGCTGGAGTACAATGTTTTATTTTAAGTTTCTTCGAAGAAATGAATCTTTTATTACTAATTTCGAACTAAGAATCGATTGTACTTATAATTTCACTTTACACATGTAATAATAAATAAATCGAATACTATATAATTTTTCCATATTGTATGTTTTCTAATATGCAAATAAAACGTTTATTGAGTCTTCGTTTCTTTCAATAATTTTAAATGAGATATCAATCGGCAGTATAAAGTTACAATATTCTTAGAAACTATAGTCGTCCTGTTCTAATGCACGATGAAAGAATGAATAAACTACTTACTAACATGACACTGAGCTTCCACAAAAGCGGCTGTGAGTTCCACATTGGCGGTATAATTTAATTATATTATATAGCAAATTAAGAACAAAAGCAAATCACAAATTTTATACTACACTAAATAGCGATAATAGAGGGAATATTTTGAAAATTGCAAAAAACTGGATGCGATACAATGTGACTCTGCTACGTTACATGTATTATTATCGCGAGCTTTGGATCATATGAAGAGGAACATGACAGAAGAGACCTAATTAATATGACAAATAGCATAACTGTTATAATTTTTTAATGAAATGTCTTCGATTTCTGTTGATTTATTTGGTTCGTGTCCAAAATCCCACACAGTTAATTTATATTTAATGTGGCAATACTGTCGATAATTGACATAATCAATTTCAGATGATGCCATCTCTTATTATGTCAAAAAATTGTGAGCGAAAATGTGTATGTGTCGCAATGAGAGCGAGAGAGAGAAAGAGAGAAAGAGAGAAACTGATATTAATGTGCAAAGAAAGAAATTGATTTTATATTTTATGTGAAGTTTTCATGAAAATAAACCAATAAATTTCCTTAAAAATTCAGTGATTTAACTCTAATTTAATAAAGAATTGTAATTATGGCCGATAAACTTCCGAGTGCTATGCCATCAGCCAGTGAGCCATTTCCAGGTAAAAGAAAAAGTCTTAAGTATGAAAAACCTGCCCTACGAATGTGGGAGAAAGAAAACAAAATAAGACTGGATCGAAATTCAATGTCATTTTCTCCTTTTTAACACGCACTGACTTTTGATTTAAGGTTCACGAACACCGGGCTGGAATGATCCACCTACGCTGGAGTTTAATCCGGTGTCGGCGAGGCCAGGTAACCAACGTACGAGATTGAATTTACATAAAAGGGCGGCTTTTCCACTACAGGGCATTGGGAGTGGTGAATTAAGCGGTGGAAAGCCCACAGCCATAGTAACCCCTCAAGCGAATTGCGGCTTTCCACCGCCACCGCCACCTCCAATGAGCAGCGTTTCAGCATCACATCCGATAGCCGTAGTACATCCTATGCCTCATGCCAATCTAACCAGCATAAATACAGCTGGGGAGCAGGAAACTCTAAATTTACCGGGTAATGCCACGACTGCAATTTTTCGTACGCTAAGAGATCAAGTTGGTTCAGTGCAGGAATCAATAAGTGTAAGGCGCGAAGATATCGAAAGGCGTCTGTCCATTATAGAACGATTATGGCAAACGGGTAATCTCTGTGTAGAAGTGAAACAAAAAATCTATGATCTCAGTCGGGCGGTCGCCCGTAAACAATATACTGAGGCTATGGAAATATACACAACTTTGGTGGCCAATCATGCCAATGAGTGTGCCTCGTGGGCTATAACATTACGACATATTATTCTTACTGTGGAACATGAGAACGTTGCCAGTGACAGCAATATTTTATCGAATGCTCCAAATGTGCCCACAATGCTTGTACCCGCCATGCCACGTACTAACAATTCCCAGAGTAGTGACGCATCAACTGCTGCCACCCACAGGGTGCGACAATGATAAAAATGCTGACCCCGGTCCTGATACCACCATTACGCAGTACATCGTTTGTTAAGAAACGAAGTGAAAACAGTATACAAATCTACTAATTAATCACACATACACACATATACATATTTCCAGAAATACAAGTATTGTTAAGCATTTTGGTTGCCTCCTGAATATACCCTAAAGCAAATGCTTTCAATGCTTCCACGATTTTGATAACATTGAAGAAAAAACGAGCTCAATATAATATTAAAAATTATAAAGCTTACCGTCGTTCTTTTCTACAATCAACGCTATTAAATTTTTTTTTTTTTTTTTTTTTGGCATTACTATCGATAATAACCAAGAGCATTTCGTTACCCGACTGTTCGGTATATTGCATGTCGCTTAATTTCTTTAGTCCTAAATGGGTAGTCTTCTCTTACTCCTCAGCTTTATATATGAACGTATGTTAATCTCTTCTGTATTTATGTTAATAATTTATTTAAATCTTCATTTATGACCATTAGATGTCTCTAAATTCCGGCGTAATCAGACGATATAATTTGAAATAAAAATTTTTCAAGTATATATAAATTTTAATGACGCTAATAATGAATTACTCTTTTGTTTATTGTATAACAAGCAAAGTTTAAAAGAAAATAAAAATTTTAACATTCAAAAAGACAAAACGGAAAAAAGAACTTTGAAGCGAGTTTAATAATAATAAGCATCACTAGAGGTAAATTCACGAAGGATACGTAATTTTTAATAAATTGCGGATTTCTCGTTAATTCGCAACAAATGTAAAATATTTCTTGAATTAATTGGAAATTTTCATATCATCGTCACCGTTTACCACGGCAACTTTTCGCCATCATATTGATAGAAACCGCCATTATGGGTAGCATTTAATTGCAAAACAGTATCAATCAGTTTTGTCATAGTTTCGTCTACCTCCAGAGGAGCCCTGGAGCCACCTAAATCGGTACGTACCCAGCCCGGGTGTAAAGCTACGCATAAAATCTTATCAGCAAGCAAATCGATGCTCAACGATTTCGTCGCGGCGTTCAGAGCCGCTTTCGAAGTGCGATAAGCGTATAAGCCACCGTCCGCATTTGCTTCAATCGATCCCAGTATGGAACTCATATTTAATATGGCAGCACGTTGAACACCAAAATCAAGATTTGATTGAACAGTAGCAGCTTTCTTCAACAGGGGTAAACAAGCCTTTAAATATTGATGAAATTAGAAGGAATTGTTTTTTATCAAAATGTATCTTATTTGTTTACAACCTTAGTCAGCATTATCGGGACCACCGTATTAGTCTCTAAAGTGTTCATTAGATCATCCTTTTTAGTAGCAGTAATCTTAGTCGATTTTGGCGCTATGCCCGCATTATTGAAAAGCACATTTAATCCATTGTTCTCAGTAATCTCTTCGATTTGTTTAATCAAATTCTCGTAGGCATCATAATTGCGTAAATCTATTGAAAATGATGTAGACAAATACGAATTACAAAATTGTTATAGAAATAGATTAAAGATCGTCGGCATATTGGGTCGAAAGATGTAAGAACTTTAAGGAGATGATGATTTGAATTTAAAAATTCATTTACTTTAATATTTTTTCGCTTCTTTAACGAAATGGATTGTCTTAATGAAGTTCAAAAAAATCTTCAAAAATCAAAATATCTTAGTTATGTATTTCTATATATTACTCCAAAGATTTGGATAGATTTGTTACAGTTTACCAATTTCCAAAATATGTATATTCGAGTTTTGAGCAGCCAAGTCTTGCAGTTCCTATAAAGTGAAAAATAATTTAGATAAGAAAAATGTACATATAATTTACGCATAAAATTCACATAATTTTCATACATATCTACGAATTGTATTATTATTTAGCAATCTCAACGAATCAGTTCTGGTGGATATATTAAAATATAAAATTTATCTAGATAGCTCTGAAGGACAGCGATGCAATTAGAAATGAAAATTTTAAATGTCTATTAATCAAGCAAGAAAAATTTTGTCACATAACTGGGAAAAATCATCAAATAGTTCTAATTTCGTCATCTATTAATATATGTATATTCAAATTTGAAGATAAATAGAAACATATGATCGAATTCCGGGAACATTCTCAAATCAAATATATGACGCCAGTTCACATTTAATGAAATAAGTAAAACTTTCCGTGCGAATATTGGGACAAATTAATTACATTTCAAATTTGCTCAGATATTAAGAGTAAGAAAAATTTCAGATTAATTTTACAATTTTAGAGAATAGTTTAAAATTTTAATCTAAAAATTTTGTTTTTTTTTCTTATTGCCGGTAAATTGCGTAAATTAATTTAGTTGAATTTTGAAGATAACTTTATCGCCGACTTTGATATCCAGAAATTGAAGGCGAAAGTTCTTTTTTTTTGTTCGATATTTTCAAGTTGTACAGACGTGTTTAGTTTATTATTACTATATATAATGCTAGTCGCGAGAAGTCTTCTATGCGTGTTTACCTAATGTGTGGGTTGAATATAAAAATTATCTTTTTCCTAAGTAACCTTAGAAGCATAATGTAGGTACTTTGTAATGAAAATTTAAAAAAGATTTTTTTTTCTACTTTAGCAGCGTAAATAAACGCATCTAAGTGTTGTTGAAAATTTCTTCGTAAATCGAGATGAACGTGAAAAAATGCAACCATGTTTCTATTGATAAAAATGACAGTTAGACATTAGAAATGAGAGAATAATTGTTTCTGTATAAGTGAGAGGAAGCTATGTAAAGAGATTGGGAGGTAAAAAGCGAAAGAACATAAAAAAGCTAAAAAAAGGCCAACTTAAGAGGTAAAAAGTAATTGTAAGTCTGTCATAGTATTTATTTCGTTTTTACATTTCCAACAGTGGATACAAGGTTCTTTTTTGTTCCCTTCACCTTTGATATATTTATCATAACAAGCAACATATTTTCAAACTATCATTTCTTATTTGTGGTAATTTTTATACGAAACATTACGGAGTTAGAAAAGGACGTTATGATGACCCAGACGCAACCAGCAGCAGCAGCAGCAAGTAAGTATCTATATATATTATAAAAAAGTTTATTCATTCTCCGGATACGCTTACCTTGGCCTGATCCTTATTGCGACATGTAGCGAACAAATGTTGCGGCGGTTTAGGCAATCTCGTTAAAGCTTTAACTATACCTAAACCCAAACCTCGATTACAACCGGTTATTAATATGGAATTCATTTTGTTCAAAATGCTAATTATTGACTGAAAATCACGGCAAAAAATGTAAAACAAATAAATAACTTGCGCGCAACAAACACAAACGTTCCTCGCGAAATGTTATCTTCAAATGTGTATAAAAATAAGTCGAACTTCCGTGAAAAGTGATTATTTGTGCGCATATATATAGATATATATTAAAAAATGCTGGTTTTAAAAATTTCATATGCGGTTAATTGAGTTTTAATTAAACATTTATTTGGGCAGATACGACGGAAAAAACCAAGCAAGATAAGCTTTTAAAGAAATCTGTCTACGTACATATATATATATATATATATATATATAAATATATATATATAAATATGAAATATATAAATATTTATGAGAAATTTATGGAGAAAATGAAGACATGTAAAAATGTCGGTCTTTTACATGATTCCTGGTTCCATCTACCTTTTCTCTTTTTCTATTTTTTCAAAGTCATAGCCTTTCTCTCGTTTTTTCATTCTCTTTTACGTTTTTGCTTCACACATTGGAATCTGTTAATTCTTTTTTTTTGTTTCTTGTGAAATAAGTTCCGATAGAATTGTCAATACATGACTTGTCAAAAACTAAGCGTTTCAGTGTAAAGTGAAGCTGTTTCATATTTTGTCTTATTATATTTCTTAAGAAATAAATTGAAAATACCAAAGAAGCAAAAAAAGGAAAAAAAAAAAAAAAGCAATCAATTCATTATGACACTGTTTACCATTCGAAGTGCAAAAGTTGTTGTTACTTTGTTGCGTTTCACACAAAAAAAATCGTCAATAATAGCAACAGTAGCCCAACAACGATGGGTTTCTACCTCAACAGTTGCAGGAGTATGCCAAAATGAATGTATGTAATGAAAATATTATTGAACAACTATGGTTTTTTTTTTATTTTTATTATTTTATTAATTATGTTTATATAAATCATCTCATATTTGCTTCCTTGAAGTTATATAATTTACTGAAATGGTAGAAAAGTTTGAAATTGTGTTGTCACGATATAGCAACATCATTACTGTTTACCGGGCTTTTTTCTTCTTTTTTTTTTTTTTTTTTGATCGTTTTTTGTTTTATTTTTTTGTTTTATTTTTTTGTTTTTCTCTAATTTTGTGCTTCGTTCACAACGTTCTCAGCTGTTTATTCGTAGACTGTGTCGTTTTCACTGAAAGCTTGTGGCAAGTTTTAGAACAAAATATCTCTTGAAAGCAAAATCCCATACAATACCGCATTACTTGTCCAAATTATTTGGAACTTTTTGTCGCCGATCTAGAGTTATAAAAAATTGAATAAGCATTCCTTATTAAAAGGAGTAGAAGAATGCATTTTGAAGCATATCTGGGCTACTTTTCCTATTGTGAAAGTGATTTCAACCCAACGCATTTTATAAAAGTGCTTTTTATTTTAATGAAACCTTAAAGCAATAGGTTTCCGTAAAAGTAAAAGCAATTTTTTACTGAAGTACGCTTCGATCATAATAATTTCTTTGACGATGATACGTTAATAAATATATTTCAGATTTTGTCCATAATTCATAATCGCGTCGTTTTCGAATATCGTAAATGGAGGTTTAGAAAACCCGTTAAGTGCAGTGCAAAGTGTTCTTCTCGATGTCGTGCAATTTTCATTTATTTTCTTTGAGATTACAGCGAGACATTCGCTTACGATTTCATCCTAATTGGATGATGGATTTGTTGAAATCATCTACGTCCTGAAAACATTTACGTTAAAGAGCTAAAACCTAATGTCTATCAAGGCGTGTTCTTTGTTTGTAGTTTCATTACGAGATGAATTTCATTTCTAACTCAATATCTCTGGCATTGGGCACATAAGGAATGCTCTTATACTTACAAAAATTGATTGCTTGTTGGGTCGCACTTATTATTATGCATTCGGCGTCTGTTTTAAGAACAAATTGTGCGATTTTCTTTCCACTGACAATACAAAGTTTCATCGAGGATATTGAAAGGATAAGAAAGAAATTCGAAATAATGTTTGTATAGTGATATGCTAATAACCAGTGCAAGTAACACTGGGATTAATGTCATGGTATTTTACGATCGTTTTTGTTTTCTTTATAAACGTTACCATGACATAATCTACAGTCAAAACTAGAAATTGGTTTATCAAAATCGATAGTGTGTGTGTGTGTCCGCGCATATATTAGCAAATGTTTAAATTATCTGTTGTGTCGTTTAGGTGCTGTTTTAACGTTTTTTAAACAACTGTACACCGCATTAATCTAAACAACAATTAATAATTTTTAATTTTATTGTCGCACAATGATAGTAAATGAATGTAGTGATTACAATTGAATATAATATATATGTAATAAGTTTCACTATTACGTCCATGTAACTGAATTTGCAATATATATATGTACGTTGTAGAACAATAGTTGAAATAGGAAAAAACTTAGGGTAATTTTTAATCCTTACATGACTTTCAGTTTCGTATGATTCCTAAACGAGCGTTTATTGTGAGTGCGAGGAGAAAATCACGATTACGTTAAGATGAATAATCCTTCTCATAGTGATTGATACGACCAAGAGAGGAGCAGAAAATCAATATATATATATGTATATATTTTCTTAAGAAATGTGTAGGCAAAGGAAACGCAATAGTTCTCAAGTTCTATTTTAACAAATAACAAGAAATATATTGATAGCATTGCCTTCTTTAATTGCTATCTTGATAAGCATTATACAATTATATGAATTATTTTGTATTTTTATCTGCTTCGGAAGCAAAAAACATTAAAGATACACGTCGCTCAGTTTATCAATCAAATTATCTAGACATACGCGTAAAACAAGAAATAATGAGCGAAGAAAACGAAAGCAACATCAATTTGAATTATTTATTAATAGATGACGAGGAAGAGGATGAGCACGGTAAGAGAATAATACTTAAATAACTAAATGTGCCGTTATTATGCTTACCGCGAGATAGAGTGTTTAGTTCATTACACGTTTTCAAGGCATGGAATTATAAGTGCGCTGAAGATGAACAATAGAATCAAAATGCATCTAAAACTGATCACCGTTCTATTGGATTTCTGGTTTATGAGGCAAAATTTTCTTTTTCTTTTTTTTTTTCCAAGGTAGTGTATGTAATCTTAAATTCTTTCCTTTTTACTTTATTAGATTATCTTCCAAAAATAATCGAAATTTGTTTGTAATAGATAAGTGGGTCGATTGTGGCGTACATGACATTCATTTTGGCCTCAAATATTCAGTTGTATTACGTCAAAGCGCGAGTCTTGTTTTTTCTTCGTCTTCATTCGTGGCAAAGCTACAAGCTTCGTAGATACGATTACACTTTACCGGTTAGATTGAAACGCCTACGTACTAAATCATACTTTCCACACGCACTCTTCAACCTTTCCCTTTCGTACTCTTAATCATCAAGTGTCACTTAGGCAGGGATTTTGCAAAAGAATTAATAGGTTTTTCTTGAGTCTTTTTCATTCAACGCTTTCTTGCTGTAGCCATCTTCATCCAAAGTATATTTTCGCTACAAATTTTTCCACATTAGTCCGGCCTCTCAAGCCTCTCAAGTGATATACACATAGTAGTAATATGTAAGGAACGATTTCATATGTTATTTCGCATTGTTTGATCTATAGACATTATATATTATATAAATTATATATATATTAGATATGAAAAAGTAAAGGAACGTTCATCTGCGTGTAGAAGCTAGTCTCTAAATTAATTACACAGTGAAAAGAGCTTACGCTTGCAAAGCCAATTACGTTTGCACTAGCACCTTACCTTATTATTATTATTTTTGGGTTTTTCTTAATTTATTTAAATAAAAAAAAAATTATACTTTTAATTATTATTAATTAAAAAAATTTAATAAAATATGTTTTCACCGATTTATTAAAATATTATTTATTAAAATATACATATTCGCTTTCTTATCGATTCTTATGCCCACCATCAGGGTATATGGGAGGGATATTGTACTTGCTTTTTCTATATAAAAGTCTATTTAGTCATCCTCGTCACTTCGCAGGCGGTTATTTTAGATCTCAAAATATAACAAAAGTAGAAAACTGGAACTTAATGCATATAATCCCAATTGACGACCATAGGACAGATCTGAAACATAATTCATTCACATGCAAATAGATTATTTCTCCACAGTACCTAAAAACAGGTAATCTACAATCGGATAGAAATATTTACCAATTCAAACACATAGCGTTTGCTGCTGCTCCCGCTACGAAAATCTCATCCACACAATGTTTCTGTCGCCATTGAACAAATGTTGAATCGAAATGTTTAGTAGGGAAAGTGGGTATCCCCCACCCTCTTCGAGTTACATTCGAATAGAATTATTTATTGGGGAATGTGTTAACTATCGAAGAGACTTCGAATTCCACCACCGATCAAAAATTGGAAATCCACTTTTCATCTTCTAGTTATTAAAATTTTTACAGAAAAAAAAAAAAGAATCAGGAAAATAAAATCGTTTAATAATCTTTGTACACACACTTGTCGTTTATTCTACAAGGCTAACGGACCGTACGTATACATCAACTTGGAGTGCGCGAAAATATTTTTTTTGCTGGCAACTTGTTCTGTTTTCTAGGGGGAGTCATTAGAGGTATTCGTGACAATAGAATTTTTTTTTTTTTTTTTTTTTTAGAATCGCTGTTATGTGCTTCGACATTTGACGTCGCCGCTTAATTAATACACATTCCTTTTGCAAGTCATTTGAAAAGAAGAAGAATTCGTAATATAATATTCTCGTTTCTAGTTATAACTCGTCATTGCATCATTCTCTGTATTTATTGTTTACATCTACAATGTGTAATTTATCTATATCTGTATATATATATATATATGAGGTATGCTTTAAAAATATTTATTAATCAATATCTATTTTATCCCCTTCAAAGTAATCCCCCTTAAATATAATACACTTTTGCCAACGCTTTTCCCAATCCTCAAAGCATTTTTGATATGCGTTTTTTTGATATGGCCTTGAGCTAATTCAGCGATGCGATCTTTATCTCCTTAATCGTGAGAAAACTCCGCCCTTTCATGGGTCGTTACAATTTCGTCACCAGCTATGATCCTTACGAGCATATGTAGATCGACGTTTACGCCATTCAACAGCTGGTAAGCGATACTCAGGTTCTTTCGGTTAAAATTTTGCAAGCTAAAATGCAAAAAAATGTCCGATAATGTCATCATATGTGGGAACTATGTGTACCACAATAACAAAAAAAATTCAAAGATCGAATATATGTAGCCCACGAAGCTTGAAAAGTCACTCTTTTATTTGAACACACCTCGTATACAGCTATACACGTATATAGCATATATATATATATATATACTGATGTGAGGGAGATGAGGTAGAAATTCCAACATTCACTTCAATGAAAAAGTCAGAAGCATTAAATTGGAAAGAACTTTCTGGGAGAACTTCTATGTCCTGTAGTTCTATGTTTTATCTTCGGACCGATTTCATTGATTTGGATAACGGAAAAAACTTCAGTCCAAATTCATTATCGATTTTATCGTGTTAATGTTATAATTGCGGTGTTTATGGACAAACGGACAGACATTGTTAAATCCGCCCGCTATTTGCGTTATCTTTTACGTACTTAAGCGGGCTATTAAACAAAGTATAGAAGAAGGGAATATTTGAAAACGACCGCGTGTAATACTCTAAAGTAAGAAGCGCATTAATTACACAATTGGAATTATATTCGCGTCATCACTATATACATACGTAATTCTAATTAGTATGACTAACAATTTAAAATCGATTTCTATTATATTTATACATACATAACTATCCTTTCGTTTATGAGCGCATTCGCAAACCCGGTTTCAAAGCGAATCTATGTAAATAAACTAAGAATATATAAATGCCAAGTTCAGGTATCTATTATGAATTGTTGCGGTTTAGATTTCTAAAGCCAATAAACATAGCGGGAGCCTAAGCATTCCAAAGCGTAATTTTAGACGTTACAAACGAATTGGCAACGGGATAGTATTTGCCGCCCTTTTTACCCTTAGAAAAACATTAATTAGTACAATTAATTAAATCTTTCATGAATCATATGAAATAGAATTTTTTTTTGTTTGTTTTAAATTCACAACTGTAGAACAACTGACATATTAGACTTCTTCTTCTTCCGTTTGAAATATTTAAAAATTCATGCATGCCCGAAGCACCATGAAATGTATGGTTCCGAGTCCATTTCATTTCGCAAATTTGTGCATGGACGTTTATTGTTTGAAGTTGACTTTTATCACATCATTCAATAATTTCATGGTCGGATACAAACATGGCCTGGATAGTACCAACCTTCAAACGATACGTTTTTCATGACATTCTGACGATTAATTCGCAAATTGTTGTGGCTTTAACGAAATTGCTTTTTTTATTCGGTTTGGACGACTTTCGCCGCCTGCTCTCCATTCGGCTGGACTGAAGTGAAGTGACGAATTCACGTTTCGTCCGTTGTCACATATCATATGAAAAGTCTTCTTTATTTCAGCTGCAACAACTCTCTGAATCATTAACATTTTGCCTGTCAGTGTCAGGTGAGTGTAAACGTGGCATCCACTCACTGCAAACAGAGCTTTCTCATGGACAAATGCATATCGTGATGTCATCTATCTCACGCAACTGAATTTTTTTATCTTGGAAGACGATTTTGTACAGTTTTTTTGGGTTTTCCGGAACAACTGCCGATTTTGGACGACTAGAGCGTCTATCATCATTGGTGTCCATTTGACTGCGTTTAAATGAAGTGAACCACCCATAAATTTATTTTTTCGACAAACCAGAGTCATCAAAACATCGTCCAAGCCAATTCTGATTGTGAATGGTATTTTTTCAAAAAACAACATTTAATTCGAAATTCAGATTTTTCTATGATCTTAAAAACTTCAAGTGTAACGCCACTGAAACAGTTGCAATTTGTAAACCAATTGCTGGTATCTCATGAAATTTTGGTATGTATCCTGTAAAGGTACGTATTACTCGGAAACCATGCGTCTGGTAGCAGTGCGGCCACATCTGTGACAGATCGGAGAGCTATTAAGTGATATGTTATTATTCTTAGTTGATGGTTGGTTAGAAATCATATTTGAATGCCCTTTTGTCGATCGGTCCAAACCAGGACCATAATAGTTAAAAAAAGATATCTAGATCGAAAACTTCATAGAAATATATATATATATCTATATATATATATATATATAATTATATATTTTCCTCCTACATATAATAAATATCAAAATTGACTGATTGCCACGCTTATATTGAGCACAATATTTTCCAACTATAATTTTAGTATCGATTTAAGATGGTGGGTGTTAAAGGTTCGGCCTAAGACGAATATAACTTTCGTTACTTCTTATATATCACAACAAAATTAATATTTTTATTGGAAATTTTAGCTTTTTTTTTATTATAAAATCACATAATTGCGTTTCCATTTATCGCAGCTAAATATGGTTATGATTTAATTGTTATCGGCGGGGGCTCCGGCGGCTTAGCATGTGCCAAGGAAGCAATAGTGAACGGTGCTAAAGTAGCTTGTTTAGATTTCGTAAAACCAACACCGCATGGTTCGAAATGGGGTCTGGGCGGCACATGCGTGAATGTAGGCTGTGTACCAAAAAAACTAATGCACCAAGCTTCTCTTTTGGGCGAAGCTCTTTCTGTAAGTTTGAATATGAAAAAAAAAAAATAAATAAATAAAATTTATATTATTAAGAGTATTTCTCATGTTTTATCGAAAGGATGCTCAAGCATACGGCTGGGAAATTCCAGATGCTAAAAACATTAAACCCGATTGGGGCAAATTAGTTCAGTCAGTACAAAATCATATAAAATCGGTTAATTGGGTAACTCGGGTAGATTTACGTGATAAGTATGTTTTCTCTCATTATTTAAGCAACAATAGTGCATGATAATGCGTTCTAATTGCAGGAAGATAGAATACCTCAACGGATTGGGTTCATTCAGGGATTCTCACACCATTCTAGTAAAAATGAAAAATAATACCGAACGGACTGTTTCGGCTAGAAATATTGTTATTGCTGTAGGTGGTCGCCCTCGTTATCCCAATATACCCGGCGCTGAGTTAGGCATAACCAGCGATGATTTATTCAGTTTGGATAAGCCGCCGGGCAGAACTCTAATTGTTGGTGCTGGCTGTAAGTAACTTGTTTTTCACCTTATATTGTTCATTTGATTTTTTTTTTCCTACTTTTTATAGACATTGGCTTGGAATGCGCTGGATTTTTGCGGGGTTTGGGTTATGATGCCACCGTTATGGTACGCTCGATTATATTGCGTGGTTTTGATCAACAAATGGCCAATATGGTGGCTGATTCCATGGTTGAGCGCGGTGTTAAATTTATCCACAAGACCATTCCCAAAAGTGTTGAGAAAACAGGTCATAACACCTATTTGGTAAAATACATAAATATTGAAACCAAAGAAGAGGGAAGCGATGAATACGACACCGTAATGTGGGCCATTGGTCGTAAAGGTCTACTTGAAGACCTTAACCTTACTTCTATTGGCATTGAATTGAAGAACGATAAAATCCTAGTAAATGATGCCGAACAAACTAACGTTTCCAACGTATATGCCGTTGGTGATATTACATACGGGCGGCCAGAATTGACCCCGGTAGCCATACATGCTGGCCGTTTGCTGGCACGACGTTTGTTTGGCAATTCTACTCAATTGATGGACTACTGCAATGTAGCGACCACAGTTTTTTCACCTTTGGAATACGCCTGTGTAGGCATGTCAGAGGAAGATGCTGCGCAAGAGTACGGTGAAGATAATATTGAGGTATTTCATGGTTTCTATAAGCCCACGGAATTCTTTATACCGCAAAAGAGTGTAAGATACTGCTACGTAAAAGCCGTAGCTGAGCGTAGCGGCGATCAGAGAGTATTGGGCCTTCACTATCTGGGTCCTGTAGCTGGTGAAATTATACAAGGTTTCGCTGCCGCCGTCAAGTGAGTGCTTTTTAAACCAGCTTTACTTTCTCCTATCAATCGCTAATTCTTATTGTTGTATACGTTCTATACGTTTTTAGATGTGGTTTAACCATGAAAATCTTAATGAACACTGTCGGTATACATCCTACTACTGCTGAAGAATTTACTCGTCTCAATATAACCAAACGTTCCGGTGCAGATCCTACTCCTGCTTCATGCTGCAGTTAAGTTTACATGGGGAAGTTTTCCAGACTCTACAGACTCTACTCTGTTGTCTCTCTAATAACAAAATAATCGGTTATCTCCTTTGATTCAAAAGATTTCATATAAATTTGTCCGGAAATTTGTATGTTTAGAGTATTATTAAACAAAAATAAGCAGATTTTTCCGTTTGCCGCCGAATTGTAACTAAGCTTAAATCTATTACAAAACAAAACCGACTTAAACACCAAAATAATACGAATTAAAAATTTTTTAATGCATTCGTTTATCTTATTATTACGTAGTTGAAAAAAAAAAATTTCTTGTCGAGCGTAAGAAAAGCTACTTAAATACTACAGTAATTACTAACTGCTCATCTATCAACATATGTTAACATTTTTAAGAACAGAATGAGGGCGTGGCAGCTCAATCACACAGGTCACAATTTTCCACATGGAGAGTTAAATTTTAGTGAACATCGAAGGATTTTTTTTGAAAAATTGAATTTAAAAAATGATTTTTTTGGTAATAAAAAAAAACTAAAATCTTATTTTAAAGCTGTAGCTAATATCACAAGCAAATTGGATGAAAAATGAGAAAACGGAACGACAAGGTCAAAAAACATAATTTCAAGGAAAACGAGTTTTAATTTTTGGGACATTAACGTCACTTATAATCTCCCATGCCTGCGTCATGCCATATTTTGGTTCCTTGGCTTTGAGCACATCTGTGTGTATGACAGGATTGCGTTTAAAAATTTTTTTCGATTATGTTCGGAAAACCGACTTTTTTAAGTATTTAGAATTTCAGTTCATGAACTTGCAACTGTATGCCGCTTGGTGATGTGTCAAAATAGCTAGTATAATACATCTTGAGAAGGATTAGTATTCAACTTTTGGAATTTGATTGATGAATGAGTTGATGAATTGACTGAAAATGTCATTTCGAACCGTTTCAAGGTCACTGTTTCATTGCTTCCCAGGCAAAAAGAGAAGAGTTTACTGTGACATAATGTAACTGGAGATGAAAAGTGCTGCTCAAACCAAATGAAAGGGTTGCAAAAGGGACAAGCAATAGCGATTAACAGACGCAAAGTTTTCTTCTTGCATGACGACGCATGGCCAAGCGTTGCAAGCGTAGTCAAGGGAAGTTCTGCCGCACTCAGCGTACTCACCAGACATGGTACCTTTTGGTTACCACTTGTTAAGACCGATGCACCATATCTTGGCTGGCACGCGGTTTCGAAATGCTGAAGAAGTGCAAAAATGGGTCAATGATTGTATCGCTGCCAAATCAATATCGTTCTTTGGACACATTATCGCCGTGTTTCCAAAAAGATGGGAAAAAGTTGTAGAACGTTGTGGAAGATATTTCGATTAATATGTATTGTACCAGTTTTGCTCCATAAATGCCTTTTTCAAGTGACAAAATGATCAAAATGCATGCAAGGATCTAATACTTACGCAAAGGTTTACAACAATGTCTTATAAGTTACAGCTTCTTACTTATTAGAAGCTTGCTGCACGGCTTAGAAAGATTTATTATTTTTTTAGATCAACGTCTGCCATAGATCACACGTTAAAGCATTTTGCTTGTATTTCTGCCGCAACACGCCTGTTTTAAAGTTTGGCAACCCTGCGCGCGCATTGTAGTCGCGTTTTAATTCTTCGCAATAAATATTTCAATTTCTTAGTGTATCTCTTAGCATTTTTGCTTTATTCGAGTCTAAAGTATAAAAATCTTTAAAATAATAAAATGTGTAATTTAATTTATATGAAATTTATATTAAGATGCAGCCATGGATCCCTCAAAAGGATTACGATGGTCATGTCCTGACTGTAGGAAGCAGGACATTGATTTCTATAAATTCTTTGTTTAACTTCTTCACCTCGGCTGAATTCCCCATGACGTCTGGCGTACCTCAAGCCAACCACTTAGGACCCATTTTATTTAATTTATACATTAATGACCTGCCCTCGGTGATTAAATCCAGCCAGATCTTAATGTATGCTGATGATGTGAAAGTATTTTCTTCCTTTTCCTTAGAATCGCAATCACATCAGCTTCAAATCGATTTAAATAATTTGGTTGCATGGTGCTCGTTGAATTTTATGAAAATAAATCTAAATAAATGTAAGAAGCTTTCTTTCTCAACAAGAAAGCCATTCATTACTCAGTATTTCATTGTCTCGCACAAGTTGGAAGACGTCGATCCGTCCACAGATTTAGGCGTTCTATTTGACCAAAGGTTACGTTTTAACTTTCATATTGAGCTCCCGTTAAGCAAAGCTATGTCCGCGCTTGGTTTTATAAAGAGGTGATCTAAAGAGCTTAATGATCCCTATATTACGAAAAGGCTGTACATGTGTTTGGTTAGACCAATACTTGAGTATGCCTCTGTTGTGTGGTGTCCTTCTTATAGGCGCTAAGGAGATTCAAATGAATCTGTTCAAAAGCAATTCTTGCTATGTGCCTTAAGGAATTTAGGTTGGAATCCGATTTCCTCTCATTACTATAGATTCCACCCCATTGCTTCGAGAGATAAGCTTTAATATCCCTAACCGCTTCTCTAGGCACTACATCTTTATTAAGCTTAATTAATGTAAACGCATTTATGAGTTGTTTAGATCGCTCAGAGTTCTTTGCAGGAATCTAAATGATGTCTATCACTCATTCTCAATATCAGATTCTTTAAAGTCTATTAAAGCAACTTTGCTTAATACGCGCGACTTAGCTATGTCGTACTTAAATCAACTTGCACTCTTCTCATTTTTTTTTTTATTTCAAAAACTAAATGGTGTTTTTAACGTTGTCGGTTGCCAAGCTTACGCATGTTTGCAATGGTTTAGAGGTTTACTTGCAACCTTGATCTATTCTTGTTGTGGGAGTGGTTCTGTGCTAGCTGTGTACATGCTTTTCATTCATCATTATTGTAAGTTACGTTGTTTTTATTATTCTTTTTCCACATCTTCCTATATATTGCATATTGGTTTTTAAAATAACTACTAAGATTTGCTTGAATTCGACTGTTAATTTGACTTAATTGAATTTCATGTATAAGTAAGTAAATAAATAAATAAATAAAGCTTGATTTGTTGCCATCGACTAAGGATGCACATTTTGCATTTCGATCGTAAGCTTTCCAAAACGAACGACCCAGAAATCTATGACGACCAAAAACAGATGCACTATATCACTGACGCGTATTTGTGGACACTACAAAGTAAAACTCTTTTCCTATATGGCGGATATAAAAAAAAAAAGAGCAAAAACACGAATGTCTACAAAATTCGCAATTAGTGATATGAAACTTGTTGGAATATTTATTTGAAAGAGTTCAGCGTCGGTGGCCTTGTGTACTTGTTTCGTTCTTATTAATTTTTTTTATCAAAAATTGAAGTCCTTCCATTCGCAAACGAGTTAAGTTTATTTACAACGTATATAAGTAAGGGCTTCTGATTAAGAGCGCTTTTTATTAAATCTGCTTTTCAATGACTATGTTTATAAAACATGCTGGGTTGACGTCTTGAAACGACTTGTAATAAGTGTCGGATGGTTGAAGTTTATTTCAAATTCCAAATAGCTAACCTAAATGAAGTGTTATATAACGTCACTGTTTGTTGAAGTCTTCCATTGTTTGGCATGTTTTATTGTGTTTATTACTCAGTAAGCATTTGGGCAGATGGACACATTAAAAGACGAACAGATGAATATTTTAAGCTGCATTTTAAATTTGAAACTGCGCAAGAATTTATATACTTTTTGGATTTTTAAGCATGATTTTGCTTGTTATAAAGGTATTGAGAAAAAAATTAAAATTTGATATGCTATAATATTGGACAGGCCCGGTCAAGCCACCCATAGAATATACGTTCAATTTTTTATGCATTTATCTGCTTATAGCTTCATTTTTCCGTCCAGGAGAATGTTTACAACAGACATTATACAGATGGACAGACTGATATGTTTAAATCGATTCAGAATCTGATGCTAATTAAGAATATATACACTTTATGAGGTCAATTATTTTGAGAACTATTGCGTTGCTCAAAAAATTACATTCATTTTGTCCCCAGTGGAGGACAACAACCAAATTCACATTTAAGGTGCACTGTCTTCATATGTATGATAGCTGATATCGTAATGCTTGTGTGGGAAAGATGTTGTTGGACTCTGCATAAAAGGGTTCATTTGGTGCCTTTACTTCCATTATTAGCGAAAAGATAAAAATGATGTTCAAGCAAGATGTTCGACGCTTTTGCATCACTTTTTGGAAGGTCAGTAGGAGCTGATAAAGATAAAATAAAGGCATTAATTGAAGTAAATCACCGAATGGCAAATCGTGAGATCACTGAGAGTTTAAATCTATTGAAATCTACTGTTCTTGACAGATTATTATTACATTATAAAGAGATCGAGTTTTCTTTTGGCCAAAAATTTTCTAAAATTCACTTGAACTTTTCTTAACGAATCCTTAAGAATTTTTTTTTAGTTTTTTTTTTTTTTGCTTTAAAAGAAAGACAGCCTAAGGGTTTTTTTTCTTTTTTTTTTGTTTAATGTAATTCCCTTGATTTTAATAAAATAATTTTAGAGACACTTTTCAGTATAGTTTATAATTTTTATAAATAAACCAAATGTATTTTGTTTTTGTTGTTGTTATTGATGATTTTTGTTATATTAAATATCTACATACAAATACAAATACAAGATAAATAACAAACAATTCTCTACACACACATTTGCGTTATTTCATTAGACAATACATACATAGGTATATGCATTGTTTTACTTTTTCATTAATTTTTGTTCTTTTCTTTTTTTGTTTTTTTAATTATTTTAGCTTTTAGTGGAATTATGCATAAAGTAAGTTATGTGTATGTGTATTCACAGATAAGTTTTCCTTAAAAATGCTTTCTTTTAGTTTAGAATTTTTTTAACACATAATATTTCTTTTACCCATGCAAGTATGCATAGACTTGAGTTGAGAGAGTTCTTTATGATATTGAGTTGCACATAAACACAGACAAAAAAAAAGAAAGTTTTCCTTGTTTACATATTTTTGTTTTTTTTTTTTTGCGTTATACAAGTTTATGATGAGAAAAATTGGTCCAGTGATTGATTTAGTTATTAAATACAGTTGATATTGAATAAAAGAGAGGCAGAAAGATAGAGTTGAATTCAAAGCATGAAATAATAATAAGAATAATGCAGTTATAAATCAAGATTTTAATTATAGTACATGTTATGAAATAGTGAACACAAGCCTTCAGAATTCATCGCGAAAGAAAATGATTTATAGAAATTGTTTCACCACCAAAAACGAATGAAATCGCAATTTTTCTTATTCACTTACATTCAAAATTTGCATTCATAAAGAGCAACAGTGTACATATTAATATCTCGGAACACTAATCTATCCATATAAAAGAATTCTAATTTTTAGTTAGTTCAGTAAAGAATTGTAGATAATAGAAGTAAAGGAAAAGAAAAAGTTGTGTTTGTATACAGGTTCGACTTAGAGGAACGTACATCAGCAACGGTAGGAAATCCCTCTAGAGAACGAGCAACCGCAGTCGTATGTCCTTCTTCATATAGGCGAGAAACAGCAAGGAGAAATGGATGGAACCGCCGGAAAAGCCGTAAAGTTCTCTTACAGTACTTGAATAATGGTCAGATATCTTTTATCACAGCGCACGTCACGCCGATGCTCAAGAGTATCGAGACCGTTGGAAAAACGTTCATTGCCCTCAACCATTTGGACGCTACGTAGCACAAGCTTAAGGGTCTTCCGACAAGACATGGAAGCTCCCACCCCAACCATACGGGGGGATATCGGCTGCAGGCGTGCAGATCGATTGCAATGCATTTTACACGAAATAACTGACATGTATCTGAAATTGTGTCAAGTTTAAAAATTGTTATCTGGCATATGAACTTACGAGAGAAGATATTTCTGAAAATCAAAGGCCACCTTCAAACCTTTGCTATAGACTTTAATTGAAAGTATTTATGCAATGTTCTGGTTTTCCATCTTAATGTGTATTACCTGAGGAATTTCAATACCGCATGAATAGATTTCAAGGCCCTTAATTTCTTTTTGTGATATTTTTGTGTATCTCCAGTCGTCCATGAGCCATGAAAAAAAAAAAGAAAAAACAAAAAAAGTGGAAAATATATACAGAAATATATATAGAAATTAAGTTATAACGTGTAACTTTAGTCCTATACAGAGACAAGAGCTGACGAGCAAAAAGATATTATTCTGACAATATTATGTTTATCAAGATTGTTGAGCACAGTAACGTCTCACTCATTTGTAGAACAAGAACAAGACCATCATATCCACATCTTTGTCTTGTAAGAACATTGTTCATCAATCCAGAAATCGAACTATTAGAGACAAGCGAAAAAAAACGGTCAGACAATCCTGCATAGATGTGTAATATAATTGATAAAAGGAGAGAATGGTCTTCGAAGCAAAACACATTTCATTATCTGGTTGTGTCTCTCTTAACAATTATCATCTATTACTTTCAGCTATGACTGCATAGTGCTTGCACCTCTGCCTGCGTGAGTTATCTTTACATCAATTCGATGTTACTCGAACGATGTCTAATGTACAAAAAAAAAAAGTTATAGTCGGGCAAGGCCAACCATTTAATGTCCTAAAACAATTCTTTATTTGTTTCCAAGCTAGAAAATTGTACTTTGTTTCCATGTGAAAGCACACTTTTGGTGGAGCTATGTATATGAAAGGCGAACCAAAATGTGAACTGACTTCGAGTGATTCAAATTTAACAAAATTGATTTGATTATCTTGCGAAAAATGTTATTATTTTTCACTTAATTTCGTCGTAAGGTATTAACCATGAGACATCGTTGCTGCATAAAGATTTACTTTTCATGCGAACCCTTGTACGAGGGTTTGAAATTCAGAAAATATACTTAAGCGATCCAAGCTTGGTGCAGTTGATGTTTATGTCAGACCACTATTATGGAGAAATTGTTATCGTCAAATATTAAAAATTGCACTGGTTTATCCTATAAAAGCTTATTAGTCTTAGGAACGATTAAATAGAACGGAGTTCAAAAAATTCGCCTCTTCAATGCATATTAATATTATTATTTATTTTGTTGAAAAATATTAAAAATTTACAATTTTTTCATATAACAATATTTTGAAAGTGAAACGTTGTTATTGTAAAAACGGTCTGATTCAATCTATTTTCAGTAGCCTTCGCTCTCGCATCAAAAGTTCCTCAAAATATCTTACAACCGGTAGATTAGTGGGCAGACAGATAGACAAACTCAAATCTACTTAGAAAATAATTCTGATTCGATCAGGTAAAAATAAAATATGGACGTACTTTAAGTCCTCCCGCACCTACATTGCAGGGTGCAACGAGTATGAAAATTCTATTCATCTTGAGGCAATTTGAGATTGAGAACTATTCGTTGAACTTACAAAATATTTGATTAAATGTGGTCGTGTCATCAGTTGATCGGGACCATTTTTATGCTTGTCTTTCATTTGATTCTGTTAGATGTTTGTAATACGCTTTAGATCGAAATTTCTTGCAAGCCAAGTCAATATCGAGTAAACTCGATAGATGTCGATTATCGACTCACTGCAACGAGCAATAAGTTTACAGTTATCGATAAAGTAACCATTTTTCTTAACAAAATTGTTATCGAGCAGCATATTCGAAATACGATCGATTGAAGATTTATTTGATATTGACAGACGTGAAACGACTCCTGTATATTGCAGTTTTTATCTTTTTGTGATTGAGATTGAGCGAATGCTTATAACTATTTACATTTCAGGTCATAGTCTCGTGAATAGAAGTTTTCTCCCCATAATGCGTGTGTTTGTAGATCGGTTGTATCTTTTTCAGCTTTTTATCTCAATTTTCGATAATTACAAGCTTTCCAAACATAGATGGCAAATAAACAGACAGACAGGCGGAGGGCTAACCAGAAACTTACATTGATCAAAAATATGTATATTTGATGTGGTGTTTTCCTAGGAGTATTGCTGGGTCTTACAAACGAAAAGACAAATTTAATTTACTTCCATCTTTCGGCGTGCGGGCGGCTCTGACAGCACAATATAAGATTTTTCGATTTTCAAGGATTTTGTAAATTTGCATTTTTTTTTTTCTTAATTAAGATATATATATATATATATATATATATCAGAGCATTGCTTCATTGAATTCCTTAACGGACTGTGCGTTAAAAAACTTTATGTAGAGAGAACAGCTCTTTTTGCTTGGGTTTGCTTTTCAGCAAACTTTGAAAGTCATTTGTAATGGAAAATTGGTTCGAAAGTGAACAAAAAAATAAACTCATGTAATAATTTATAAATATCCCGCTATGCTATACCATACGATATCTAAACTTCTTCTTTTTTCTTCATCGTTTATATTCACGAAAAAAGTGTTGCTTTTGAACTGAGTGAATATGAATCTTCTTTCACATAGAATTGTAATCGCCGTGAAAGCCGATCTGCGTTGATCTGCAGAGCTGAGACATACGTTTTATTGGATTCCTAAGAATCCTGGTTGCTAATGTTTTTTTTGTCAATTTAATATCTGTTTAATCATATAAGAAGCGATTGAAAATAATAAGAAAGTTTTGTAAAAAGGCTTTTGAATGGAGGAGTTTTTTTGGGAATTTTTAAGTTTGTCAGAGGAAAAGGCGCTATTTTCTTCCAGTCCGTAATATTATAACTATCTTTATAAATTTGATTCTTTGCTAGTACTAATGTGAAGTTTTCTTTTATGGAAAACGAAGCCTTACATAACAAATTTGCCGAACCTATTAGAATTAAAAATATTTCGAAATTTGATCTTAAAGCACTTGTAGGAATTTTCAGGAGATATTTCATCTTCTGAGACTTAGGTCTGATAGTTGAATCTCTTAAATGTAGAAAGTCGTCGAATGGTTCAAATCATTTAGAAAAATCGATGGCTAATTGCTTTGTAGACAGCAACGTTTTGCTATAAGTTACCGTGAGGATGTATTACGAACTTGTTAACTTATCTATAAAAGAAATCGTTAGAACGTTGATCGATGATAAGTGAGAAGTACTCAGTCTATACTATGCTCGAGTCGCTACTACAGAAGACATAGGTAGTGTGTACATACACAATAATAAATGGGAACACGTTGAAAGATCTTGAATGAACGCTACATTGTGGACATATAACGAATTCAAGATTAAATCGCTTCGAAAATAAGTGTTTATTGGGACACAGGAGCTGCCGTACATTATTAGCGCTTCGCAAAATCAAATAAAGCTATCCATAGTAAGGCAATAGTCAAGGTCAAGGTATCAATCATTCTTTGATATTTAAACGTTTGAATTAAGGTAGGAAAAGAAGACAAGTAGGGATAGTTGTTGTTCGCGACGATAATGAATTTCAAAATCAATTAAAATGTCTTCGCAACATTTGCCCCCTTGCTTCTTCGAGGTATCATCTATTTCGATCGAGAGCATATGAATTTTGTGACCAAGGTCAGAATAAGCTCGCTTTCGAAAAACAAACCCTTCAATCAAATAAATATGACAACAGATCATAAATGTTATTTTGCTCTTCTTTTTCTTGCGATCTTTGAGTGCAGAATTCTTATTACTAACACGCATATTAAGCCGGTCATCGAACCAGGTTGGTCATCTAGTTTTGGAAACTGGGATGAAAACGAACGAAAATTCGTTAATAAATTCAGTTTGTCATCTAGACTTCGAGGGAAATGGAGAGAATTTTATTTAAATCAGTTTTTTTATTTAATTTATTTATAGGTGGTAGTGACTTTAATAACCGTTTGATCCAAACTTCAAAAATCAATCGAAGATTTATGTGTTTGGAAAGGAAGTACAGTGGAAAGGCTGCCACCATGAAGTGCAGTAAAAGGCTGCCGCTATCAAATGAAGTACGAGATTATCGTCACGAAATACAGTGAGAAGCCCTCCTCCATAAAGTGCAGTGAAAACGTTGCCGCCATGAAGTGAAGTAAGCAGCTACCGCCATGAAGTACAGTGAAAAATCTGCCGCCATAAAGTGCAATAAATGGTTGCGACCATGAAATACAGTAAAAACGCTGCCGTCTTCAAGTGCAGTAAGAGAGCGCTGCCCTGAAGTTCAGTAAGAGGCTGCGGCCATGAACTGCAGGAAGAGGCCGTTGCCATGAAAAGGCTGCGACTATAAAGTGCAATGAAAGCCTGCCTCCATAAAGTGCAGTAAGTGGCTGTCGCCATGAAGTAAAATGAAAAGACTGCCAGCATGAAGTGTAGTAAAAGGCTACTGCCATCCCATTTTACATTCAAATAATGGGAGTAAAGACCAGTTACCGTTTGTTTTCTCGTAGCGCCGAGTAAATGTCTACTTTCATTATAATTGAGCCAGACTTGAAATTAGGTTACAATTTGTATACCTCGTTGACTATAAGCATTAATATGGAATTATATTCTAGACGGTAGACGTCAGGTTAATAGGTGGCAGGCAATAAAGAATTTTTTGAGAAATAAGAGGCATAGTGTTAGCCGAACTTTGAATACGCTTGCAAAATGTAAGAATAAGAAGTGACGCAATAAATGTGAGCTCAAGAGAGTTACAAGCTCCCTGCGAATTATAAAAAAGGTGAAAGTGTAAATATTTGCGATTTAATCGTGAGAGGAAATTCGAAGAACTAAGGTTTAGCCGATCACATACTTACACGGTGGTCGATGGTTTTCAGCGGTGAAAAAATTGAATTTAAAGAAAAAGAGAATCCTCTGAACGAAAAGTAAAACAGAAATATGTAAATAAATCGCAAAACAAAAGCACATTAAAAGTATCGGTCAGTCAGTAGAAAATAAGTTTGTATTAAATATTGTTTTGCTTAGAGTTTATGTTGTTGTTTTGTTTATACAAATATTTATTTATTTATTTTATTATTACTATTATTATTTTGTTTTTTTTTTTTT